>JAJGRW010000633.1:42072-64062 GCA_025461045.1 Carex parvula | reverse complement strand
GTACACAAAGGAAACAAGGCACAGCCAACTAAAACAACAAGAAGGGTACCAGCCACACAAAAGAAACAAGAAGGGTACGGTACTGTACCAGTAGAGAGGCGC
Organism: Carex parvula; assembly: GCA_025461045.1. Classification (NCBI taxonomy): domain Eukaryota; kingdom Viridiplantae; phylum Streptophyta; class Magnoliopsida; order Poales; family Cyperaceae; genus Carex; species Carex parvula. The sequence continues at coordinate 63,960 of JAJGRW010000633.1, read as the reverse complement.
AGCAGCGGCAGAGAGAGGAGCGGCAGAGAGAGGCGCGAGAGAGAGAAGAGCGGCAGCCGGCACAGTGCGAGAGAGAGAGGAGCGGCAGCGGCAGAGAGAGGCGCGACAGAGAGAGGAGCGGCAGCCGGCACAGTGCGAGAGAGAGAGGAGCGGCAGCGGCAGAGAGAGGCGCGACAGAGAGAGGACGCGGCTAGCCGACAGAGAGGAATTTTGAAGGAGAGTATTCGGGAGTCCAACTCAAAATTAAACCCTAAACTCAAATAAATTTCTGTTTGTATTAAATTATAGGCCCAGCGGGCTGCCTGTGGGCTTCGGCTTAAGCCCAGGCCTGGTCTGGCCCGTCTTTAGGCCCGGCCTTACCTGACCTGTTACAGTGCCGGGCTGACCGGGTAAAGGGCTGGGCCAAGCAGGCATAGCCGGGCCGCCGGGCCGACGGGCTTTTCTGCCATCCCTAAATACCCGAGTACAATGAGATGGGCCCAAGACCATAGCTGCAGGACTCTTCATTTATTAAACAAATGGCTGAGGAATCAAGAGGTCATTAGGAGGTTGGCAGGTTGCTAAGAACAGCGCAGCAAGAATTGGACACTCGTAATTAATTTGGGTAAAATAGAATAGGAACTGAACAAAAAATGAGTGTAATTCAGATCGCCTATAAAGGCATCTCTTGTGGACAGAAAACTTTATGAAAGGAAATAAAAATTGTTCCAATTTTACACTTCCATCTCTTGACAGCAGCACAAAAGTGTTTAGCTATGGCGGAGAGTATGCAATGATAGCCGCTGGTGAGAAGAAGGAATAGTTACTGACTTATTGGGCCTGATGGGCTGAACCCTGTTAAAATCATGAAGGATAAGCAGACACAGACAGACGGGGTCTAAATTGTCAGAGATATTGAAGAAAAGGTTGTCTGAATGAAAAATGGGACCAGGCAGTCAGAACCATCTCCAAAGGCCTGAAGAGTGAAGTTAATTACGCTGATGGGGGCCACACAACAATGCGATGTTATCTCACCATTGAAATAGAAATGGAGACGACTAGGAAGTGAGAAGTAGAGAGTATGGAATAGAGGAACTGGAGATCAGTAGAAAGAATAATAGAGTTGTAGAATACTCCTCTCTCCTCACTTAAAAGAAATAAAAAAACACCAAAGATACAAAAGTTTCTTGTTCTAAGTCAGTCCGGGGTCTTTTATGGGAGTAAACGGGCATCTGGAGATGATTGGAGGCAAAGTAATCTGATATAGATACAATTGTCAATTAATTCACCAAAGGACGCCTTGAGTACGGTCCGTATTGGCTAATACGGACCGTACTCCCCCTGTGTAGAAGTTAGCTCTCCATGCGTTAATGCGTATTTAGCCTTTGTAGGTCTGTACTGGGGCTCTAATCCATATTGGCTGATACGGACCGTACTAGAGCCTAGTCTGTGAGCTGCGTTTTTCCGATCAATTCAATTTTTGCTCCAATTGATGTAAAATAGCCTCAAAATATGATTCTTGCATTAAAACATGAAATAGGGCAACAATAACATTTTTCACATAATAATTAAACATAAAGATAAGAAAATAAGACAAAAACCTAAGTCAAAACTCTACGTAATTCACTACCAAAATAAACTTGATCATGCGCTATCGTTGCTGAATTAGCATACTTCTATCACATAGCTTAGCGTTTAAGGTCCAAAAACGCTATAGCATGTTATTTAGAACACTATAGTGAACAACTTCTATAACTCCGTAATAATATACAAAGCATACAATTATTATGAGTTGGTTTGGCTAACAGTGAACAACTTTTAAAAAATATCATAGTTATAAAATAATCGTTTTAAAATAGAAAGCATATTTTTTTAAATTATAATTAACTTAAATTATTTATTCATTTTCATATTTGAATTTTGATAATTAGTATTTGTATTTTAAAGTTCATATAACTCAATTATTAAACAATTATTTTTTTCATATTCGTAGATTATTCGCTCCGTATTTGTATCATGTTTAAGGCAGACTTATATTTTAAATTTTGACATTTATTTACTATCAGTATTCGTATTCGTATCCGCTTATTGAATGGCAGATACAAATTTGATATTAACATTATCCGCTCACAATTCGCTTGTTTTCTTCACAACTTAAATTCATCAATATAATATACGAGTTTAACTTTAAAAAAATTGTAACTTTTGAATTTAATATTGTCGTAAAAATATCACATTTAATTATTATTAAGATAATCTTGTATGAAACAAATTTTTGAAAAAGTTGGCGGGATTTCATTATTTTTAATCAAGTCATGAAGGGTCAATTTGTACAAAGTTGGCGGGATTTCATTATGGTTCAAGCATTTTAATTAAAGAAATTTAACATCAAAAACTAAAATAAATACGGTTAATTGATTGAACGGAAATTTGAATTTTTTTTAATTTGGTATGCAATCTATAAGTTAAAAGTCATTGACTATTCATTTAAATTCCATAGCAAAATAAAAAAGAAGGAAAGTAAAACAAAAGATGCGATTCTTTTGGAAGCGTCTCCTGGGCTATTATGTTTTTCCTTGGAAGTTAGTCTATCTGTTTTTGAGAAAAAAACATCTAAACATATTCCATTTAGAAAATTTCGCAATAATGTACCTCAACATGTTCAATACACCCGGCGTGCTTCGATATACTGACAAAAGAATTTTGACGGGATATATCCACAAAAGGCTAGGCCTCGTAGGCATAATACGACGTATCTTCTTGTTCTTGGATATACATGTTAACAAAAAAAAAAAAAAAAAATAGGGATATATACACGCAAATTTACCAAGACCTTTCCGCTTTCAATCCGGTACAGGACAGCGTAGAATGCAATCTGAGTCGTCTGATTTATGATGGCACGAATCCCAAAAGAAGACTCCTTACATCCCAAGCAAATTTTAACCCGGTTGTAGTATCCTACGTGGTCCTGTACCGCAGAGAATTTTCCGCTTCCCTCTCCCAAGATTACAGCCAAACACTCCCCCGCGTCCCGCCCTCGAATTCGTATCGCATTAACTCACCGTGCGTTAACAGGTCATAACCGTCCGATTGAGATCCGCACTAATATTAAAGGGCCCCGCGCGTCATAGGCGGGGGCCGTATTGGCTCCGATCCTGATCAGACGGTCCACAAGCATTAAACTCAAAAGATTCTCTTTTGAGTTAACGCAGAGGATACGCGCTTCACCTTTCGCTGTTGAAAAGCTACTTACCTTTCGCTTCACCTGCTTTTTTCTCCATTTCTGAGAAATTACCATCAAACCTCTTGCATCTCGCTTCAATCCGATTCTTCTGTGCATTCTGAAGCTAGTATGTTTCACTTGGAATCAGAGCTCAAGATCGCAAACTTGGGAGGAAGAAACAACCGATCAAGAAAATTGCTAATGTCTGGGAGAACCCGGAGCAGTTCAGTGGAGGACATCCCACAAGACCTTGCCGCACTCAATGGAAAAACCACCACGATCACCAAAGATTCTGAGTCTTCTCAAAACGCCATAGATGATAGGATGAGCAAGGTTGAAGGCCAACTGGCGGAGAATACGCAACAACTGGGAGAACTTACAAAGATGCTCAAGTCGTTCATGTCAGCAAAACAACCGGAGATGGCCGAGGCAAGCAATTCAGCCTCTAAGCATGCTGATAAAGAGGTTGGTTCCAGGTTGTTTGGTAACACACAAACATTTTAATTTGGTTTACCCGCTTATAAAATATTCAAAATCATGATAACTAACAGAGAATCTTTTCACTCCGGTTTTGTTATTCTTATGGAAATGTTGAATATTGTTTCTTGCTAATTTAGGAGAGGAGGATTTTGATTTGGGTGTTTGAGTGCATTACTTGAATTGTAGATCAGGATAGTTCTGTTTTTTCAGTGTTGATTCACTTTTCTCATTCTGTAGACCACAAATGATATTTTCAGCTTCATTATGTGGTATATTCAAGATTTGCTTCCATTGTATCATAAAATAACTTATAAGATCTATTTATCTGTTTAATGGCGACCATTATTATCGTAAAGTGGGCATATCTGACAGTTGGTATCTTCATATGCAGGTGCTGATGCTAACAATGATTGGGTGAGCTGCATGCGCTTCTCTCCCAGTGCCCTCGCACCAGTGGTTGTGTCCGGTTCATGGGACCACACTGTCAAGGTGTGGAATTTGGCCAACTGCACGCATTGCTACACCCTGACAGGCCATAATGGTTATGTTAATGTTGTTGCTGTCAGTCCATGTGGGTCCATCTGTGCTAGCGGTGGCAAGGATGGTGTCACTCTTCTGTGGGACGTTGCGGAGGGCAAGTGCCTCTACTCCTTTGATGCTGGTGCCATTATTCAATCTCTTTGTTTCAACCCCAAAAGGTATCATTCTGGTTTACTTGCTTGATTTAAATGAAATGTTGGTGGGTTAGTTAAACTGAAAGCTTGTTGTTGTTTCAGGTACTGGCTGTGTGCAGCCACAGAGAATAGTGTGAAGATTTAGGACCTTGAGAGCAAGTCCATTGTGCAGGACCTCAAGCCTTATCGTCGTTCTAGAAAGAATCAGGTAACTCTTTTTTTTATCAAATAGTCAGAATTCAATGGTAATACTTAATTGAGTTTTTAGTATAAGAAGTTTAGTAATTTAACCTCTTTTTGTAATTTCATTGTAGATGTTGTACCGCACAAGTTTGAACTGGAGTGAAGATGGAAACACCATTTTCATTGGCTACTCAGATGGCACCATTCGGGTTTGGGTAGGGGTGGCAAAAAAGCTCGTAGCTCGATCGTGACTCGCATCTGACTCGCTCACTCATTATTGGATCGAACTGTTAACGAGCCAGCTCGCCACTAGCTCAGTCCAGAATTAACGAGTTTAGGTTGAGACCTAGCTTGTTCACCAGCTCGCGAGCTAGTTCGGCTAGACATCAATTTGTGAATTTGTATGAATTTGTGTGCATTTTATACTATCTAACTCGGTTTAACTCGATCCAAAAAGTTTATAGAATTCATTTTTTTCTTAAAACAAGAAGAATTACAAATTCATACAAATTCACAAATTATTTTGCAAACAGTATAAAAGCTCCAAGTTAAGTTTCACAAACCGTGTCAGAGCAATTACAATTATTTTGCATTACAAGACTGAACCAGACGTGCCGTTTCCATCACGTACCCCTATTACAAAGAGCAGCTGCTCAAATTTTAGTCTAGGTGTCTCCTCATATCCAAGCGCATGATACGAGAACCTAGTCATAGTTAAGTTACTTCAACTAAAGATGAAGACGGACGAGTTTAAAAATTTTCCAAAGGACATTTGAGTGACAAAATACTCATCATTATAATGCTAATTTGCTTAAAAAAATACAAACATATCAGCAAGGACCTCAAGTATTACATTGAAAATTATAAATGGCATTTCCTTTTTCTCAACTGGCAGAAAAATAAATTTAGGATCAAACCTCATATCACAAAAGGCTCAAATTACACCGTCTATGAACTTGCTCAAAAAAGTACAAAATTTAAGATTTCATAACACTTGACAAAAACACTAAAAGCATGGAAGCCTAAATTTCACAGGTCTTGTCTAGAATAAGGGCAACACAAAAAACTAAATAACTGGACCAGCATAAATTATGAAAAGGAATCCAAGAGGCAACTACAAAATCTCTATTGGTTGTAGTAGTTGCCACCGGTCACGCCCCAAACCCTAATGGTGCCATCTGAGTAGCCAGTGAAAAGGGTGTTTCCATCTACACTCCAGTTCAAACTAGTGCAGTACAACATCTACAATGAAATTACAAAAAGAGGTTAAATTAATGAACTTATAATACTAAACTAAAACACCAAAATCATCCTTAATTAAGTATTACCATTAGAATTGTGACTATTTAATAAAACAAAATAGTTACCTGGTTCTTGCTAGGAGGCTGGTCAGGCTTAAGGTCCTGCACAATGGACTTGCTCTCAAGGTCCCAAATCTTCACACTGTTCTCTGTGGCTGCACACAGCCAGTACCTGAAACAGTAACAAGACTTCAGTTTAACGAAGTCACCAACATTTCATCTAAATCAAGCAAATAATTTAACCAGAATGATACCTGTTGGGGCTGAAACAAAGAGAGTGAATAATGGCACCAGCATCAAGGGAGTATAGGCGCTTGCCCTCAGCAAGGTCCCACAGAAGAGTGACACCGTCTTTGCCACCACTGGCACAGAGTGAACCATCAGGACTGACAGCAACAGCATTGACGTAACCATTGTGGCCGGTCAGGGTGTAGCGAAGCTTGCAGTTGGCCAAATTCCACACCTTAACAGTGCGGTCCCATGAACCAGACACAATCACTGGTGCGATGGCACTGGGGGAGAAGCGCACACAGCTCACCCAATCAGTGTGAGCATCGGCTTCCTGCATATGAAGAAACCAATTGTCTTATATGCGTTATATTAGAAAAATACATTCAAATAGTTCCATGCCTGCTTTTATGATAATAATGGTCGCAGTTAAGCATATAAATAGATCTTAGATGTTTTTTATGAAAAAATGCAGGCAAATTTAAAAATACCACATAAACGAAGCTCAAAGACAGGACTATCCTGATCTAAAATTCAACACTAAAAGACAGGAATATCCTGATCTAAAATTCAATTAATGCACACAAACACTCAAACCACAATACTCTTTCCCTAAATTAGCAAGAAACAATATTCAACATATTTTACATGGGCATAAACCAAATTATGATGCATGTGTTACCAAACAACATAGACACAACAAGCATGATTTTGAATATTGTTCAATCTGCTGACATATTGAAGAAATCTGTTGTTTCATACCTGGATGGTGTACTTGCACTCGCCAAGGGTGTTCCAGAGCTTAATTGTGCGGTCTCTAGAGGCTGAGACAATTTGACGGTTGTCAAAGGAGAATGCTACTGAAAGCACATCCTTGTTGTGGCCCACAAACCTCCGTGTGGTGGCCCCAGTTGACAGGTCCCACAGCCTCAACTCACCATCCCAGGAGCATGACAATGCAAACATAGAGTCTGATGAAAGCACGACATCCTGCACGAGTAAAAAAATTTAATCGGAGAATTGAAAGTTGTATTTATTTTACTTAAATTCGTAATTAATACCAACTATGTATTGATCTATGTTATTCAGTTTAATAATTGACTTGTAAGAACAACTGCATACCATATTAGACAAACGTCTGATAATCCTATATTACGCACCTTGGGAAGTAGTGCATGTAAAGGTCTCAGCTAATAAATTTGCGTTATATCATTAATAATAACATATTTTCTAAGAAATTATTACATAATTATAGTTTCACGTGTAACGGATACAACTTTCCACTCATGTTAAAATCTTTTCCAGCACAGGCATATTGAACCATATGATAAGGCTGCATTATCTACATGTACAAGTTACAACAGTAACCTCAGATGCAAATTGAATAAAATTCATACAATTCAACGATATATTTCAATAAATTTCCCTTAGATCTAATAAGATAAACCGTCTACCATACCTGGACAAAATGGCCGTGGCCGGTGAGGCGGCGGAAAGGCTTTCCGAGCGCCGTCGAGTCGCTCTCTCCCTCTCCGACCAATCCATTGGCTGACAAGGCAAGAGGGTCGAGATTCCAAACAAGCACGGACTTGTCACGCGACGAGGAGACGATCCTCGCTTGTCCGTCAATCGGAACGGCAATCGCCGTCACCTGGTCGGAGTGACCGCGTAGCGTGCCCCGCAAGATAAGGGTTTCCGACATTGTAGTCTGAGAGGAGAGATGCAGCGAAAGAAAGGCAGCGGCTAGGGTTTGGGTTTAGAGCGAAGGACGGTATTCTGAATATCTGATGGTTTATATATGAAGCGGATGTCATGTTGCTAGGGTTTTGAATCATGGATTATCTGTGCCATTTTGTCTGAGACGAATTGGTGCGCACTACGGGAATGGGTAAAGGATTTAACAGAGCAGTTTTGATTTCATGCAGCGCACAAACCATATGCAGTGCTGTGTTGATTCTCTAATTCATAATTTCATATGCTGCATGAAGTAAAAACTACTCTGTTAAAGTATTTACACTCAAAGGTACGTGACATTTTGGTTCGTGATTTTCCTAACGGGTCAATACTTCGGATCAGCTAGGTTAAAAATAATATTGCGAATAATAAAAATTAATCACTTGATAATTATTATTTACGACTTTAACATTTTTTTTAAAAGTTTATAATTAAAATTCAAAATTGTATGCATGAGTTGTCTAAAACACGTATAATGTCCATAAAAAGATATAAATAACTTGAAGTTTCATGATATGAAATTAATGATCATTAATACATCTTTAAACAATATTTAAGTAAACTTAATAATTTATCCATGACCATTTAATTTTCACCTCATATAAATTAATTTAAAAATTCATTATGAAAATTAACAATATGATCATCGTCAAGGCAAAAGGACTAAATCAGGAATATCGCTCTTGTTAGCATGTTTTGACTCTCTATACATAATACTCCCCAACTCCACATGACCTACTATATTCTATAAAAAGAGTTATATTTATATATCCTTCATTACCCATATCACATATATTTTGAGTGCATACAATAGTTTTCCTAAATCAACTCTCCTATAAATTATCCCTTCCTATTAACGAAAACCGTAACAAAAAAAGTGTAGAAAAGACTTCTCGATTTGGGTGTCCCATATGTCTAGAATAGCATCTTTTTTGCTATATTTAAAAAAAAACTTTTTTGCTATAATTTTATGTTTATGTTTAAATTTTCAAGTGTTTATGTTTACACATGCAAGTAATTACCCAAACATCATTTTGGACGTGGATGTTAGTAGTTCTTTTGTATATGTTTTTGGGACTCTGGTGATAACATTTATAGAAGTAGGCATTTATTTTGTCAGAATTTTGTTTTTGTGTTAAATGGAATTAGGAACAGATCTACAGCGAGGTCTGGAAATACTTAGTCACTTTTGTAATTTTAAAATTTTTAAATGTGCATACTGAAATTTGATTAAATTTTTTTTTTGAAATTTTTATATAGTTCAACCTCCCTCACAAATAATAAATATATACTTATAATTTAGTAGTTAGAGTTCCACGTTGTTCAAATCCCAATTGTCACGTATTATACATTTTACGTTTGAGTTTCTAATTTAAATTTTCTAGTTCCGCCCCAAAATGTAATGATGATAGCAGTCTCAATACTATAGTGAAATGGACGTGTCTATACAGATTATATTTATGTTTTCCTGATGTCTTTAATTTTTATTCCCAAGAATAGTGTTTGGTAGTAAGAAGAATCACAATTGGGTGTATGCTATCTGGTATGGTATTTGTTGTTATAAGAGTAGATATCTGTCGATCCAATGCTAAGTATATTTGAGTAAAGGATGCATTTAGTCTACTTAAACGCGAGTGGTTTTTATATTGGTACATGTAGGTGTAACGTGTTTATTTTTGTCTGTGCAAGTAATTATTTTAGACAACATCTTGTGCGTGGATGTTGAAGGCTTTTTGTTTATGTTTTTTTGGATACTGGTGTTTATGTTTATACTAATATGTTTTTATTCTGTCAGATTTCCATTTTACGCGAACGCAAAATGATTTACCGTACTAAAATTAAAAAAGTGTTTATGTGGGTTTTAGTTTATATTTATGTTGTGCTACTCCAGAGTTGATGTCCATAATTTCCATCTTAATTTAATTTGAAAAGAGATTGATCTCTCTATCCATGCGAATTAACATCACTTTCTTAGTGAAATAGAAAAAAAAAAAATAATCAACCTTTTTTCGCTGAAAAATGGATAGGAGCACTCACTCATCCAAGACATGATTTACAAGTTCAAAAAAGACTACTTTTGAAAAGGAAAAAAACCTTGTCTTGTATGTGTATGTAATTCCTTTGTCACTTAAACAATTTGCCCGGAAGAGACAGGAAGTCAGCATTAAATAAAAATAGAGAGATATTTACAAAAATATAACGATTAGAATTCAGTAAAAGCTGATTCAAATTCAGACACAAAACATGATAAAAACGAGGATTTCAAAAGTCTTAGTAGCAAAACACAAGTATGAAAATTTCCAGAAGAGCAGAAAGAAACTAAATCCGAGAGTGGCTCACTATTCACAATTAACAAAATAATCAGGTAATGCCTACTTTCTAAAACAGAAGAAAAAACGACAAAGAAAAACAACAAAACATCAACAGGTCATGAACATCTCTACATTTAAAAGGCAACATAAAACTGTACCTGTACAATATTTTGTTTAGACATACTAAACAACAAAGAGGACGAATAAAATGTTAGGAGGCCAACATCCGCCATAGTTATTTACAAAATTTAGGAGGATGTTTTTTATAAATTAAAAAAAAAAAGAGTGAAACTCTCTCACTCTCTCCCTCTTTAGCCATCTCTTCTATCTGTTGATAGAGCCACTTTTTTGCATATGGGGCATAGGTTTTTTAGCACCAACCATTGCTTGATGCAATCAGAGTGGTACATGTGCCCACAATCTAGGGTTCCAATACAGTCTTTTGCATCATAGCCCCCCTACAAAACACAAAATTAATGAAATTTGCATTGTTGCATGATAAGGAATATAGCGACAATTTCTAGAGTATCAACATTGGCTAGTAACTATGCTGAACTAGAATACTTTTTTCCATTTATGGGCCCAAAATGTGAATACCACGAAATGAAGGACCATCCCATTATGTAATTTAGTCCTAACATGAAATTACCGTAGTCATATTTCCATTTTAGTCCTAACATGAAACTACCATGGTCATATTTCCCTTTCTGTCACAGAATCAAAAGCATACTATACACCAATAGGGAAGCATAACTGAAAGCACAATACACGTCATGTAAAATGCACATAATAAAGGTCACTACATTGAAAAAAAAACAATCTGTATCACAATTTTGGTTGAACCATGTTAGATGCCAATATGAAAAGTCAAAAGGGTCACATTCATACCTATTCAATGGATAAAATGGAAGTCGTTGCTTGCAAAACCTAAAACATTTGTTCCAAACATAGAAATAGAATAAAAAAAACCTGGCATATGATGCAAGTGTCGTCGCATGAAGCATCAGAATCCGAAGACACTCCATCAACTTCATGCAAGTGAATTCTCAAATTATTTAAAATAAAATCCTTGCTCAAGCCGGTTTTCACATCTCCGATCCTTGCCTCCAAGTCCAGTAGCTCCTGAATAAAACAGCAAAATTACAGGGCTTAATTACTTGATTGGCAACTTTTACATAGAAATAATGTTTTTCCAGTAAGATGTCATATTCGCTTTTGTTTTCCTCTTTGTCAAGTCACACTTAAATTTTCGCTATGCGGACATAGTCAAACACTAGATTTTGCTGAGGTCAAGAGTCGGCAAAAGGATTAAAATGCCAACCACTTGTATATAAAATGGGTATGTACCTTCCATACTCCTATATGAGCCTTGTTGAGTTACGAGAGAAGGTAACAAGAAAACGTGTTCATAAAGGTACCAGACTATTGATCGAAACATTCTGCATTTGAGTTCACTAATAATTTTTTATTGAGACAAAATCGCATAAACTCTATACCAATTTCCATAGAAATACTAGTAGGTTTCTGTTCAGTAGCATGCAGATGCCGCTTTGCATACAAAAGAGCAAAACACCTATCTCTTTTTCTCATTTATTTACATAATGTATACTACTTTACACATCTGAGAGATCTAGGTAATGCAGCATGTAGAAATCATACCAAAATCCATAGCATGCTTGAAAAAAATTCAGCAACAGTACTATTGTTTCATATGATATAATTAATTTTCTTCCTATTGCTTCAATGAAAAATGAGGACGGTCTTTTTTCTCTTCTCCATTCCATTGTACACGACAAAATACAACAAGGTAAAATAAACTTAAATTTACCTCATAGCTCATTCCATCAATGTCCAAGCGCATGTCCCTGAGTTCATCAGCAGCATTTTCCATTTCATTCACTCTTGACATATCAAGAAAAGCAGTGTTCTGCACCAATCAAGGAAACATCAGATCTTTCGTGGAAAAAAGTAATATCACGTTTCAACTCGAATTTTTTCTATTCAGGTTTTGGATCACAAGAACTTTGACTTTCAATCTTTCATTCTCTCTCTTTTTACCAATAATAGGAAAAGATATTCATCCTGAATTTGTCTTTTCATCATCAGTTCGGAGAGTACAAACTTTCTTGCCGAATTGTTATTTGAAATTAATCTTATCGAATTATTATTATGGATATTCTTTCATTTGTTCAGTTGTACAAAAAAAAGGCTATAATTTCTTTTTTAGCGTGTAGACAAAATCAAATTTAATCAAAAACAGTATTCAGACTTCAAAATAAAATTGTTCTTTGCATATGTGTAGACAAAATCAAATTTAATAAAAAAAAATCAAATTTACCCTGATAATTTATCGCATATGTTTTTTGCGGCAGGACTTGTAAAACAGTATTCAGACAAAAATTGTTTTATATTGAAAACAACCAACTCTGAGTAAACGTAGCATGCGGTACTATAGTTTCTATTTTCGTACATAGTGAACCATGTAATTACAAATGTAATCATGGAAAGAACTCAAATTCCCAACAATATCATGTACTTTCAGAAAAAGTAGAAACTTTATAGTCTCTACAAAACGAAGAATCCACCAACTATATGCATGATGCATGTGTTATGCATCTCTTAAGGACAGAAGTTGTTCATATTTTCACTGTTGAGTGTAGACAATCAATTTGCCCTGAGACTTTATCGCATATAATTTATGCGGCAGGACTTGTTAAACAGTATTCAGACTTCAAAATAAAATTGGTGTGTATTGAAAATAACCAATTCTGCAAATGTAACGTGCAATATTATAATTTCTGTTTCCGTACATATTGAATTACAAATGTAATCATTGTAAGAAGTCAAATTCTCAACAGTACCATCTGTTTTCAGAAAAAGTAAAAACTTCATAGTCTTTAAAAGACAAAAAGACTCCACGAACTATGTGCATGATGCAGATGTGTTATCATCTGTCTTGGAAAGACAGACATCCTTGATGATATAATTTCACGCATCATATCATCTAAGTTTGTGCAACTTTAAAAAAGCGAAATTGTATTGAATGTTACATTAAATCCCATAATGGAAATACATGATATTCTATTGAGAAAGAAATAAAGCCTAATCTGAACCTGTTTGGACACAATCAAAGAAATTAATGGATTGACAGAACCATGGTTCGTAAAATCGGAATCGGAATTGGAATCGGAATTGGAATCGGAATCGGGATCGGTCACTCAACCGTGGAATCGGAATCGGGTGAATCGGTCAGAATCGATCGAATCGGATCGGAAACTCGGATTTTTTTAATAGAAGGTTTTTTGTACTATAAAAGAAGTTATAAAAAAATTATTATGTCAAGTAATTATGCTGGTATCATTTTACGTAATTTAAAGCTTTTGTTCTTTGCTATTAGAAAATCTAAAAATAAAAAGAATGAGCTGTGTGCCTCAAACAATCCTGTCCTTGCCTACTGACCAATTGAAACATTTTGTCCTTCAACTTACAATTTAAAAGGAAAATGAGTATTAAATAATAATAAAGGCCCAGTATATTCGGCCAATTCACTTAGATTTTTCTTATTGAAGGTCCCACCTGTAAGAATATTCTTCCCATCTTATTCCGTGGTTTTTAGTTTTTAGGCTAGGCTGATACTCTAATTCTCAAATCACAAATAGTTTTTAGGCTGTTATTTTACCTCAATAAACTCACTTGCAAACTTTTTTATGAAAAATTAAAGTCAGCATATTCAAAACAATCTGCTTGGTAAAAAGAAGAAAATATAGCTTGTTGAGGTTACAGTCAAGATTTAACCCGAAGCCATATTTTTTAATCATAGAAGCAAAATAATTTCATGCAACCAAAAAACAAGGGACTACCTGCAAATATGGTGAATTATTAGGTGTAATCTGCAAAAAACAAACAATTCAATAAATAAGTCAGCACTTTACCTCAGATTGTACAACTCGGACCCTTCGGCGGTTAAAACCAGCATGCAGAGGGTGCTGAGGTGGCGGCTGAAAGGATGGGATCCTGAATTGACTATTAGAGGGGTGGCCTAGAACAGTGCCATGTGGATTGTTCATTGGATGAGGGTACGGTGCTTGCATTTGTGCGGGAGGAGGATGTGCTGGCACCATTGGCTGAGGGTAGTAGGGATATGCTCCTGAATTTACTATTAGAGGGGCCAACGAACTCTTAGCATTGCTACTTTTTGCATATTACACCCAACTCTTTATCATATTAACAAATAACACCAAGCATTTTTATTACTTGCATTTAAACACGAGTGAGGCTATGGTTCGCAACTGCCCGTGCTATGGACTTGTATCTCCGTTTTTAAAGTCCAAACTGTTGATTTAAACCGTTCAACATTTTCTTCATATTAAAATGTACATGCAGATCAAATTTTATATTATTTAGAATTTTTTTACTATTTTTTTAGATAGGTGGAAAATCACTTGATTTGAAAATTCTGGAGATCATGCTTAACGGTTCGGATCGAATATTTAAACTTTGAAAATAGAGATATGGATAAATAGCACGGGTCATTAACATAGCCTCACTCTTTTAACACCAATTATGTTTTTGGTCACTTCTCATCTTTTCCGTTCTTTAATTGAACGGGATTCTAGGGATATAAATTCGCATGCTATTTAGATTAGGTACCAAGATGAGAAAGGGAAGGAGAAGAACAATGCTTACCCACGCTAGGCATGGCATTGACATAGTCCCAAGGGGTACCAGGAACCTGGTACGTCTGGTTCACATAAGCCGGGTAGACATACCCAGGTATGTACCTGCATGAACTTGGTCCAGGAGCCAAGCAAGGATTGTAGAAACCTGCAGTGGGCCCCATGTTGACATTCACAAGCTGTTGACAGGTTGGAACAAAGCTGAACTGAACAGGACCTTGATCTGGTTCTAGCTCGTCAAATTGGGGTTGCATGCTAATTATATTTCTGGGTGTCATTTCACCAGATCTGCTTAGAGACTGTATATTAAAGAAAACCTGTTTCAAAAAGTGAGGTAAGTAAAATTACAAATATTTGATAGTTTGGATGGCAGCTGACGAGGGGATGAAAAGTTAGAATTGAAAGTATTAATATAAAAATTAATCCAACAATGCAATAATTGTTTGTGCTGAGTTGCTAAATTAGTCATCGATCAAGACATGTTAGACTGACTTGCCTAGTGTGGGTAAGCATTGTTCTTTAAGCCTCAATTTACACTCTTGGATGGTACAACAAAACATGTTAGAAAGTCACCCAAAAAAAAAAATGGAAGTTGATAGTAGATGAGTTCTGGTACATAACAGTTGGTCTGAGGAATGTCAATGGATTAATTAATGCCAAATATTTACAGGAACTGTACATGAACCCCTTACCTGGATTTATTTGTAAAAAGGTAAAAAGTAGAAGATAGAAAAAAAAAAAAGTAGGTTACCAAGTTAACCTGATCTTGCTTATAAGAGCATGCGCAACCTATTCGAAATGATCCAACCTTTCTCTCGCTTAAGAGTTCACCAATTACCTTTTTCTCGCTTAAGAGTTCACCAAATACCTTTCTCTCACTTAAGAGTTCCCCGATTGTCTACATATAACAGAAATTATACATGAATTAATATAAAAAACCAAGTTGCTATAAGAAATCTACTTTGCTGTTGAGATAAGTGTCTCATTAGAAGTAATGAAGCTAACTTCCGGTAAATTAACTCCCAATCAACGACTAAATCTGTACCTTCACATAAGATAACAGTGGTTTCCTCCACATACTGTATTTCACTTATATATAATTTCTGACAGAGTTTAACTAAAAGTAGAAAGTTTTAGTAGGAAAAGAATCATCGCCCAAATTGTACTACTTTCTTAGTTTACAAGAATAGACAGGTAATTTCAGACTCTATATCTCAATTCCCTAATATGTAATATTTTTGGACAATCTAAGCCCCAAAACTCAAAACAAGGCATAATCAGACCAAGCCTGGCATAATTTTGTGTAATAGCATCAATGCCACCTAATATCCCAACCAAACTATTATCTCCTGTTTATAA
Source organism: Carex parvula (assembly GCA_025461045.1). Taxonomy (NCBI): domain Eukaryota; kingdom Viridiplantae; phylum Streptophyta; class Magnoliopsida; order Poales; family Cyperaceae; genus Carex; species Carex parvula. The sequence continues at coordinate 47,811 of JAJGRW010000633.1, read as the reverse complement.
ATGCACATGTAAATATACCTTTTCACCCGTCAAAAGTAAACACATAGGTTTCCAACCCGAAAGGAAGAAACAAAATATAAACAACTACAAAACGCTAAGCAACAGATCATTGCCTGGAGATTAATCAAAGGATAAAACACCCCAAATCCAGAATTTGCCCGCCGACAAAAGCAACGAATTGATTTTACGCGCCTCGTTAAAGCTCCGATCTCCCCGAATTTGAGAGGAGATCGGAGAGAAAAGCAAAGCGAATCTCTTATAAAATTAGGATTAGGAGAGAAAATAGAGAAGGGTTTGGTGAGAGCCAGGAGAGAGATGAAAGACGGAGAGAGAGAGAAAGGGGGGGCGAATTTTTTATTGAAATTATGCGAATTTCGGACGAAACATGTGTTGTTTTCTTTTATTTCTGGTGATAATCCCGGGCATTTTGGTTGAACCTGGTCTACACCAGCTGGTAAAACATTCAACAAAAAGCTGTCGTTTCTAGAGGTGCTACTTTTATCTGATTACCCGGATCCGATCCGGAACCGAACCGGATCCGACCTGGAACCGACCCGGATCCGGTTAATTTGGGTAGGGTATGGTTTAAAAAATATAACCGGTTAAATTATGGGTACGGTTACAAAATTAATAATTTAATATCCGATCCGGATCCGAACTGAAACCGATATTGTAATGGATAGGATATGGGTTTGAATTAGTTATCCGACCCATAACCGAATCCGACCCGATACCCATATAAATACCCGATACCCATATAAATACCCGATAAAACATATATTAATAACTATGAAAATACAATTTTACATATAATCAAATTAACAAATGTCGTGCCAGTAATCACATTTTGCATATTAATTTTTTAATAAAATTTATTGCTCTGAATATATCTTTCAATATCTGCCTTATATATCATCTGCATAATCATGAAAATTTATTGCTCTGAATATATCTTTCAATATCTACCTTATATATCCTCTGCATAATCATGAAAATTTATTGCTCTGAATATATCTTTCAATATTTGCCTTATATATCATCTGCATATCATGAAAATTTATTGCTCATTGATATGTCTTTGTAATAAATCTCATTGGAATCAATTATCTGTCATAAATTTAATTCTCTATTAAAAATTAGTATTAATATTCCATTCATGAATTTTTGAATCATAGAAAAGGAAATCACCAGCTCCAATATTTTACTTTCTCAAATTCTTGAGAGTTGTGACATATACCCGCTTCGGATCCGAAACCGCCCATATCCGGACCGGACCCGATAATCCACAAACAGTTATGGGTATCTATCTATCCGGAACCGAAAGACTGGACCCGAAATATCTACGGGTAGATAGGTATCCCGGATCCGACCCACCCGATTGAAACAAATAAGTATATGGATCGAAATTTGACCCGACACTTTTAGAATACGGATTCCAAATATAATAGTATCCGGACCTGACCCGACCCGATAGCCCTCTAGTCGTTTCATACCTACGAGGACCCACAAATCAGTCCTCACCCCTCCCCGGGTAGATTTGATCCACTATGGTCTGTTCTGGTAAGCTTGGTGTTTTCCAACTTTGTTCTTTCGTGTAATTCTATCGGGAAGGGAAAGCGAAACCTCCGACGAGTCATATTATGACTACAGACAAGACCATGCTTTGAAGATATACGGCACTGTACCGGTAGGTTCCCATAGGACCAGTAAGTTTCAGGACTTACAAATGCTCCGTGCACAAGAAATATGTTACCAAAAATTCACTCTGCACTCCAACGTGGTATACCTTTTGGAAGAGAATGTAGATACAAAGAAGACTACAGAGTTCTGATCGTATGAGGACCAAAAATAATAAAAATAACTCAAAGAGTTAAACGAAAGCCAACACATCGACATTCGACATCATGTAAATTGATGGTTCAACCTGACGATGATTTTATGGTCCTCTGTGTTTTGTTTTGTTTATCAATTTCTTTTTTTTGAGAGAAAAAAAGAGGTGAAAAGAAGATTAACCAGGGACCCAAATTGTGCCCTGTTTTTGTTTCTTGAAATTTACAAGAAGAAATGAAAAATAAAGAAATGTGACAAGAAGATTAGAGGAAAAGGAAAATGACCTAATACTATGTTAAAACATAAATGCAAAACTAAATAATTAAAAAAAAATGTGTTACCTCGAAGAAGATGATCCTTTAAGGTTCGTCTTCTCTTTCTCTGGGTTTGTAAATGATGGCTAGAGTTTACAAACGAGGATTTCATCGTCTCCATTCCCTTTTATAGACTTGAAGTAATTTTCAAATTAGATGGCGGTGATTTCTTAAAATAACTTTGATCCATGAGGTGAATATTCTAGAAATAGCTTCAACAAATTACTGTACGTGACCACTGCTCTTTCTATTTTCGTCTTTTTGTTCTTTTAGAAAATGCGAAAGTAAATAGAATAAAGCAAGGTAATAAAGGAATTACATTAGAACCGTACATTAAAATTGTTGTAAAGGACTTAGAATTTAGTGATATTCAATGACACTAGAGATAGTGATATCGGATTCATACTCAATCAGTTATGTCCTTTTACATAATTTAATTGATATTTTTTACATGAAGATATCTTGAATTATTATTTTACATGATGGAATTTAAAAGCTTTTTAAAAAAATAATGCATGCTAGAAAATGAGCCTAAATTAAATAAATTATATAGAGATTAGAACACAAATAACGATAACAAATATTGTTAGACGATCTCCTTTAGAATATTTCGGCTTCTACTCTTCAAGTATTCATTTTTGAAGGAGCGAATTTAAATTTAATTGTAACAATAATCAAAAAAAATATTTGTGCATTTATTTATATTCTTCTAATTATTTCTGAGTTTTTCTCGTAGAACTTGCATATTATATTTGTTTGTTTATTTTTCTCTCTGATCATAGCAATTTAGGATACTAGATGCACCCTATTGCCGACTACTTTGTTATCCAACGGATCTTTTGTAATAAATTTAAAGGAATTGATTACAGCAAATGGTATTGAATGAGTCATGGTTTCATGGCATAAGGAAAGAGAGAAATGTTTATGGATTCATAATCAAATTATTAGAAAAGACTAGCATTGCTAGCATGGCATAATGGGTCTAATCTAACAAAATAAATCATTAGAGGACAAGATAAGACTTAATGAATTATTTTATAATTCAATTTTTAATAGAAATCAAAATAAAGGGTTAAATAAAAGCTCAAATATGAAATTAATTAAAATTTTAAACAATGTATTCGTATTTATATCCATTAAATATTAAAATAACGCTTCGTCCTTTCTGTTTAGAATTGATTATATTATAGTGTCCGACTAGTATGATATCGGTGTCATCAACCTATATAACACCCACATCAAAACCTATTGGATCGACTTCAAACAACGAATCCAAACCGTTCAAATTGACCTACTTTCATAGTTCCAAATTTTTTATTAATATCCAAAAACAATATTAAGTTTTAAAATCTACACTTTGTTTGACAAGATTTCGAAAACTGCCCAAACCGCAGATTTATTTCCCGATTTTAGGCCGAATTACCGCAGATTTATTTTTCGGTTTTGGAACTCCAAAACCGTAAAAAAAATTGCGGTTTTGATTTTGGAATTTCAAAACCGCAAATTTAATTTGCGGTTTTAAGTTTTTTTTAAACAGAAAATGTTATAATTTATTTATTTTTATACTGAATATTAGAAATATGTTATATATTTCTTTGAAAATAGATGGAATATTATATAATTTGATTTATTCGAAAGACTGCGACAAATAACCCGGATCAATATTTTTCAAGCAATTTTCACGGCCGTAAGAAAATTAAAAGAGTTATTTGTATGTTATGGAAAAAATAAAAATAATTTGAATCTGAGTTATTGATCCCAGTTTAAAAGTCACTTCTAGATAAATACATAAAATATTGTGATCTTCTATTTTTGAAAAAACAAAAACTTTAAGTTATTTAAGTATCTTTTCAGAGAACAAAAAATTGCGTATACTTTTTTGTTAGAGATGTCAGATAAATTTTTTCTTTTTTAAAGAAAAGAAGCATCTAAATATTGTATGTATTTACTTAAAAGTGAGTTTTGAACCGAGATCAATAACTCAGATTCAAAATATTTTTATTTTTTTCCAATAACACACAAATAAATATTTTAATTTTTCTTATAGCTGCTAAAAATCCAGCTTGAAAATATTGATCCGGGTTATTTGTCGCAGTCTTTCTAATAAATTAAATTATATAGTATTCATCTATTTTTAAAAAATATAATATATTTCTAATATTTGAATACAAAATATAAATAAATTATAACATTTTTTGTTTTTTTAAACTCAAAATCGGAAATTTATTTTCCGGTTTTGGAATTCCAAAACCAAAACCGGAGATTTACTTCTCAGTTCTGGAATTTCAAGACCAAAACTGCATTTTATTTTTTGCGGTTTTGGAATTCCAAAATCATAAAATAAATCTGCAGTTTGGGCAGTTTTCGATATCTTGTCAAACAGGGTGCAAATTTGAAATTAAATAAATATTTTGGATATTAATAAAATTCGGTCATTAGTTGTACGTTTATATGCAAAATTTATAATTTTTCAAATTTATTCGTATCAAGTCAAGAGATAAAACGAGAGTTTTTAAGTTAACTTTAATACATTTTTTACCGCTTGATTTGGTACTAAAATAACTAAAAAAATATAAGTTATGTGTAAATGCATTAAATTGGTTTGAACGGTTTCGATTCATCATTCGAAGTCTATCCAATCAATTTTAGAGTTAGTGTCATATGATACCAATATCATACCAGCCGAACCTATATTTATCTTTATTTGTAATGTTACTCAACAACAAACGAATAAATGTTACTTAACTAAATAACAATGATAAATTTGTAAAATCTAAAGTCAAGCAAACAACAAGAAAATAAGTACATTTATACGTGTGTGATACCATAACATATACATTTACGTATTTCATCACTAACTGTTGGGGCGGTCAAACAATTACAATTAATCTATATGAGATCAAATACTTACATTCCGAGAAAGAATAAATAGCTCCACTTTAATCCTGAAGATCGTTCTATATCAAAGTCGACTCATAAAACATAATTCTAAAGTGCGGAATTTAATACCTTATTCCATAGATGTTCCCATGGAATATGTCGATCCTAAGATAGATCACCAACGTCTTCGTGAACACAAGAGTAGACTCTAATGATAAGAAGCTCTTCTTTTGGAGTTGTCGTGGGAATAGGTCTTCCAAGACGTTGCTCTTGAGACATCATCTTCAAATTTGTACTTTGCCCTTGAGACATCGTCTTCAAATCTTTTAATGGATGTCTCTCTCCTTTCTTAGATGGTGGAAGAAGGAAGAGAGGGTCACGGATCTGTAGAATAACTGTTGTTCATATTATGTATTAGATTATGATGTCTTGTGTCTTAGGACCGATCCATTTATATAAGGAAAATCTATTTTTGACCAACCAATTTAGATGAGAACTGACTTTCCATATTTAACTAGATTTAGTAGTTATTCTTAATTGCAAATTTCACAATCAATCCATGTGATTCAAGCTTTGCCCGTATAGGTGTACACATTTATGGACCACATCATAATAAATACATAAATTGTCAATATCTTTAGTAGTCATGGATCACTTAATTAGAACAATCATGCATAACAATATACAATTCATAATTATATTACATATCAAACAT
>JAJGRW010000633.1:0-36295 GCA_025461045.1 Carex parvula | reverse complement strand
CTATATCGACATTCTTTTATTATTATTTCTATTAATAAAAATTTTGGGATTTTATTTGAAGATATATATTGTTGAAGTCAGCACCATCTAAAAGGTCCAAGTCCAATTAAGCAAAATCAAAATCAATCTAGAATATGTATAATATAGAGTAATCTAGAAAATTTCAAACCAACTAGAATTAATTTGTAGAATCTAGAGTATTCCATTAGCTAGTATAAATAGAGACCCTTAGTTTTCATTTTGTATCAAGCAAATCAAGTAATTTCTCTTCTAGCTTAGAGTAAGTAGTGAGTGTGAGATAGTTGTGTAGAAGATATATATTGTAGTATTCCTCTCTTAGTGTTAAAAATAAATTTAATATTCAACATATATTAATCCAATAAAGTAATTATATATATTTGGAAGAAATTATTTGAGTTTTCTATTTAATTAACGTTATGTTTCAACTTTCAACACACTTGAGCACTGTCAATTTTTTTTTAAATTGTTTCCATAACTTTGATAATTTCATACTGGTACAAAACTGTACTGCTCAAGAATATAGACTATCTTTTTTTTTTATTCTACTAACAAATGTTTCAGAATCACACGTCTAGTTTAGTAGTTAAAGTATTGCTCTCCGGGTAAAAGAATATAGGAAATCTAGTAAACTATGACTCTCATTTAATCTCCTAAAAAAAAGAGTGAGGTTGCGATACTATGCATAGCGCACTTTGGTCCGTACTACAGATTCATATTTTCATTTTCAAAGTATAAATAGTTGATCTGAACTATTCATGATGATCTCCATATGAAAATGTACATGGAGATCAATTTTACATTTTTTAGAATCTTTTACTATTTTTTTAGATTGGTAGAAAATTACTACCTTTGAATAGTCTAAAATATTTAGATCAAGTAATTTTGTATCTATTTAAAAAACAGTAAATATTTTTAAAAAACATAAAATTTGACATCCAAACACATTTTCATATAAAGATCGTGTTTCACTTGTTTCTGTCGTTTTCTCTGCAGTAGAACCTTCACTGACGTTTAATTTGGCATTATAGAGACAATTTCAGAGGTGACGCACCAGCTGCACCACATTTTAATTTTTAATTTTTCACTTGCCCTTACATTACTCAACTATGAATTTAGATTGTTAAATGTAAGGGTAGACCATAATAAGTTATGTTTCAGGGACCATTCTGTTAAAATCATAAAAAGTCTGGGATCTGGTACAATTTCCCACGCCTCTTTTTGGAGTGGTACCAGTGGTTTGGTACTTGAGCTCCTTAAACACATTGCGATTTCAAATAAAATCAAATGAAATCGGTGGATCTAATATCCACACACACAAAAAAAAAAAAACCTGTTCAATTTGGCTCTCTGTTTTCTTCCCCATGTAAAGCATGTAACATATCATTCTTCTTCATTTTAATGAAACATAATCATAGGAGGTCCTTTCCTCACCAAAACATAGAACCCAAACAAAATTAAAACATTTCAAGCTCACATAATAGAGATTCATTATCATTACTTGATAAGCATTATGTGAAGAAACAGAGCACATAAATGGTGACAAAAGAGACAATGCTTATTCACTCAACATTACAAGTGACTTCTTTTTTATTATTTTTTAAAGACAGAGAGTGAATTTTACCTTTTCCTATAGCAACATCTATTTACTTTAAAAAAACAAACTCTAAAATAAGGAACTAACTCTCCAAATTTTCTAGACAAATAACCTGTTTTAGTAAACAATGAAATATCTCATCAATAAGGCAAAAGTGGGAAGGCACAAAAGAAATTCAACTCATACTAGTCTATAGCGCCTCTATATTTAGACATGATACTTGGATCATTCAAAAATACTTTGATGAAAATATATCTTTGCATCTATCAAGTCACTATTTCAATTACCCACCCGCAAAGCAAAAACAACTAAAAAAAAATTAAACCAAAATTTGCAAGTATCACCCTCACTGATTTTACAGAATTCCAGAACAAGGAGATTACAAACATACATGTACCTCAATATTTTGCTCTGTAAACCCTAATGGTACCAAAAGGTAAGTACCACACACTTCGCCTCTCTTCCACTCCTTGATAGAAACGGCTTGCGAGTTTAATTGCACCGAGCTTGCAATACAATTCTTCCAAGTAACCACCTTAAGTTCATATGGGAAAACATTTTGGTCCCGATGGGGCAGATCAATGTAATATAACGAGAGAGCAATCCCAACATTGGGAATGGATTCCTTGACAAGCAAAAACAGATCGTCACCAGGTCCAAAAAGGGCATAGTAAAGATCCTCTTCATTTAATAGTATACCGATGGATTGACCATAACTGTAGTAACTGCTGGGGTCCAGGTGGTCTTCCAGAAAATGTTCCCACCATTCTCCTACGAAATTGTGCAAAAAGAAATAAAAAAAACCAAATAAGGTTTGATTTTGCAAACGAACTTCCCATCAGAAAAATTGAGAAATCAAGGATTTGCCTATCAAGGCTCACATAAGACTAATGATTTAGTAATTAGCTGTACCACACGCAGTTTAAGTTTCAATCAAGAACAATACAACCATGTAGTACCAACCAATACCTGGTACACCGCCATTCCACAATATTACTCCATGCATTTTTGTGCTTATGGTCATTGTTTTGCTTACGTGTTAGTGTACTAGTTGTACTAATACCAGGACCAAAAAAGTGTCGACCAGAAAAAATGTGCACCTGAAGAAGCCTTGTGAGCACAGCCTGGAATTGGGCATAAAGAGAGGCCGAACTCGCACATATCAGTGTGCACTTGCCTTTGTGAGTAGGAAACAGACTTGCGGCAACCTAAATGGGCATAAGTGCAAGGGATATGTACAGACTCCAAAATCTTCTCGAGTGCGATGCTGCGGGACACTGCTGGAGCCCTGCAGATGTGACACGTCTGTTGTAGTTTAGACCAACAGGAATGACACGCCACATGACCATGCTCACACTGTCAAAAGTGAATTTGTTTAGTTTTTGCTTTAGCAATATGAGGTAAAAACAACATGTTTTAGGTTATCATCAAATGTTAGAGATGAGGAAAAAAAGGAGACTGAACACTCGTCATTCTTTTGAGATAATAATTGCAAATGACATCCAAACAGAAAAAGAAGAAACGAATAGATATGTTTGTCATCTTTTTACCGACATCATTAACAAGTTCAAACAAACTCAGAATCCAGCACACACCAATTTTTTTTTTTTATTGCAAACCTGTATGTATTTCATTAATAAAAAAGAGCACAGTACAATGCTGATAAAAAACAACTGATTTCTTCTGACATTCATCTCTTGACTATTCTACCTAATTGAATTACTCTAACAAGTTCAAACAAACTCAGAATCCAGAAAACACACCATTTTTTTGTATTGCAAACCCGTATGTATTTCATTAATAAAAAAGAGCACACTACAATGCATAAAAACAACTGAATTCTGACATTCATCTCTTGATTATTATTATTATTATTTTTTTAAATAAGGCTTTGCGCCCTGTTCCATTGCTGAAACTGACTGTTGTATGTACATCCAAAATTTGGTGTAGTGTGATCACTACAACCCCACATCATAGTTGTTAATTTGCCAGAAACAGCATAGCACTGCCTTAGCACAAAAGCTAACTTCATCTCTTGACTATTCTACCTAATTGTTGAGTTACTCTATTCTACCTAATTGCATAAAAAGGTAGCTTGCTAACTCCAAAGAGTTGCACAACGAGAATACATCAGGTAGTTGATCTCCAATCTCAAACTGTTGCAGGTAGCTGAGGTATCGTACCAGTAAATGATCGGTAATTTCTGACAGATAATGAAAACGAGACCTTGAAACTAAAATTACCTGATTAACTGGAGAGCACAAGGGCTGGAAGCAAATGGAGCAGTCCAGTAAGTCAGGATCGATCGTGACTTGAATCTCTTTATGCAACGGAATGGGGCTAATTTGGGAGTTACCGTTGGAGCTGTGATAGAAAAGAAGGAAAGCCAGTTGCTGGGCAGAAGGGGCAGGAAAATAGGGCAGCACAAGCTTAATGAAGCGTTCTCTGTTGAAGGGGCCCAGGCATCCAATTGCAGCGCGGTCAGGAAGATCGCTAAAGAGTCTGACAATGGGGGCCAAGAGACATTACTGGAGGAGTCTGAAAGAGACAGCGCACTGGAGAAGACGGTCTGACAACTATTCAGTGACCGGTTTGAGTTTGTTAGCAGTTTGTTATTTTCGTGAATAAAATTGACATTTTTGGTAGTCGCTGAATTTACTTTCTTTTACAAATCTGAGCGCCTATATAAGGCTAACTCTTCTGTGGAGAGAGATTATGTTTTGATGTTGAATTTAGGCGAATTGCGGTTGGCATTCGACCTTTGTTGATTTTGGCAAACTTTGCTATTTCAATAAAATTACTTCCATTTACTGAGTCATTTAGTTTCTTTCTTCTTTCCTCTATCTCTATTCTCTTTTGATTTGATCTCAGCGATTTAAGATCGCTGCAAGTGGTATCAGAGCCAGGTTGCAGCTGGGTAGCAATTGCTGGTAACGTCATGCCACCAAAACCGAAAGGCAACGACATTTCTGGTGAACCTCAGATGGATTTGATAGCGCTCAATGATCGCATCACTCAGCTGGCTCGCGATTCTCAAGTTTCTCAACAAACTAGGGAAGACCAGATTCAGGCTCAGTTTCGAGAACAGGCGAATCAAATGGCAGAATTGAGATCAACATTCACTGAGTTTGCATTGATGATCAAGGAGGCTGTGTTGGAGAAGAGGGGGGATACCAGTCAGCATAGTAGTACAAGACACCGTACAGATCGGGTTGAGCGTGAGAAAGAAGGAGAAAGACCTGATCCAGAAGCTGATCGAGATACTGGTAGAGGCAACTCGTACCAGGATCAACCACGGGGATTCATGCCTCGTATTGAGATGCCCGTTTTCGATGGGAGTAAAGCTAGTGAATGGCTTGAAAGGTGTAACTTCTATTTCAACTATTACCAAACTGCTGAATTGTATAAGGTAGGAATGGCTACTATGAATTTTGTGGGAGATGCCGAAGAGTGGTATAGTTGTTACAGGATTGAACATTCCAATCCTACTTGGCCAGCATTGGTTAATGCCATATTTGAGCGTTTTAAGTTGAGATGCCACCTAAATCCAGTAGTTCAGTTTAAACGAGTACATCAAGTCAGTAGTGTGGATGAATATATTCGAGAATTTCAAAGGACAAAATCTCGGCTATTGGTAGAAACTGGCATTAGACAAGAATATTTTTTTGTTTGGAGTTTTATCTGTGGGCTGAGAGAAGAAATTCAAAACTCCATGAACCTATTCAAACCTCAAACATTGAGTGAGGCTTTCAATTTAGCCTTGGAGCTGGAAGTTGTTGTGGGCTCCACTGATAAGAAACCCTTATTCCTTAAATCTCATGGGCACTCCAGTTACAAACCACCATCTAACACTAATTACAAGCCAATTAGACAACCAGAGATAACTCCCAGAAAACAATTTGACAGCCCCACCTTAAATCCACCTATTTACAAACCACCTCACAAAAATCTGACCAATCTAACCCTGGACCAGAAAAGGGCTTTGGGCCTGTGTTTTAGATGCAATGAGAAGTGGAATCAAGGACACAAGTGTAGTAAAGGGTTACATGCTTTAGAGGGAGAAAATGAGGAAGAAGTGGAGGGGTTTGAAGAAGAAGAGGGAGGGCAGCTAGTGAAGTACTCCAATCCTGATTTAGGAGAAGAAGAGGAGATTGTTACCCTTAATGTGGGTAAGGGAACAGGAAATTGTTATACTCCTAAGTATAGAGGACAAATTGGAAGTATTCCAGTTATGATCTTAGTTGATACTGGTGCCACTCATTCATTTATTCACCCTTTATTAGTTCATGAACTCCATTTACCAACTACTCCCACCACAACCTTGTTGGTTAGAAGTGCCAGTGGTGAGAAATTGATTACCAACACTATCTGTAGGCATGTTGAATTTCAAATCCAAGGACACCCATTTTTTACTTATTTCAGAATTTTAGAGGTGCAAGGGTATGATTTAATTCTTGGAGTAGATTGGATGGCTGGTCTTGGAGATATTAAGATGAACCTGTTGAAGGGTGTACTGGTAGTGGAACAAGAGGGAAAAAGGGTAGAATTGTTGAATGATAACAAGGAATCAGAGTTGAAAATTAGTGAGGGATTTATTAATGTGGAGAAGGAGGGTAAAACTGGGAATCAAGTCTATCTGGCACACTTATATAAAGTAGAGGGAGAAAGCAGTGAGGAATTAGTAGAAGTTGATCCAAAGTTGAAGGTGATACTAGATGAATTTCAAATGGTGTTTGAAGAACCCACAAATTTGCCACCACATAGACCCATAGACCACAAAATTCACCTTAACCCTGATGCAAAGCCTGTTAACATTAGACCTTATAGGATGTCATATCAGCAGAAAAATGAGGTGGAGAAAATTGTGCAAGATCTGTTACAAAAATCCTTTATCCAACCAAGTATTAGTGCCTATTCATCCCCAGTTTGTCTAGTTAAGAAGAATGATGATTCTTGGAGGATGTGTGTGGATTATAGGCAATTGAATGAGGGAACAGTTAAAAACAAATTTCCCATTCCAATCATTGAAGATTTGTTGAATGAATTAAATGGGGCTCAATATTTTTCAAAACTGGACTTGCGATCTGGTTACCACCAAATACGAATGTGTGAAGAAGATATTCATAAAACAGCTTTTCAAACTCATGAAGGGTTGTATGAATTTACTGTGATGCCCTTTGGATTGACTAATGCCCCTGCCACTTTTCAAGCACTGATGAACAGCATTTTCAAGGCCTTTCTAAGGAAGTTTGTATTGGTATTTTTTGATGACATTTTGATTTACAGTAAAGACTTAGCAAGTCATGTATTACATCTCAAAAAAGTGATGCAGGTCTTAAAGAGTCAACAATTGTATGTTAAGAGATCAAAATGTGAGTTTGGAGTCTCTAAAATAGAATATTTGGGGCATATCATTTCTAGGGAAGGGGTGGCAACAGATCCAAAGAAAATAGAATCCATGGTAGATTGGCCTATTCCAAAGAACATCAAGGGGTTGAGGGGTTTTTTAGGGCTGACTGGCTATTATAGGAAATTCATAAAAGGTTATGGTGTCATTTCTAAACCCTTAACTAACCTTTTGAAGAAGAATGCATTTAGGTGGGATGAAGCTGCTCAACAGTCCTTTGATCAATTGAAGAGGGCAATGGTGCAAGCTCCTGTTCTCAAACTACCTGATTTCACACTGCCATTTGTAGTAGAGACTGATGCTAGTAATGATGGAATTGGTGCTGTACTCATGCAATCCAAGAGGCCCGTTGCATACATGAGTAAGAAGTTGGGCTTGAAGAATCAAACCCTCTCCACCTATGAAAAGGAGCTACTGGCACTGTTCACAGCTGTTACCAAATGGAGGCATTACCTCATGTGTCAAGAGTTTATCATAAAAACTGATCAGATCAGCCTTAAGTACTTGTTAGAGCAAAGGGTGAATACTCCAATGCAACACAAGGGACTGAGCAAGCTATTGGGATTAAATTACAGGATTGAATACAAGAAAGGGGTAGAGAACAAGGTTGCAGATGCTCTATCCAGAAAGGCAGATGGTGTTGAAGGAGAAGTAGTACAATCTGAGGTGTGCATAGTTAGTGTTTTGGTTCCTAAATGGGTGGATGAATTGAAGGAGAGTTATGTAGGGGATGAATGGATTAAGGGGTTAAGAGAAAAGCTGAAAGGTAAAGGAGAAAAATCTGATTCAGACCATTTGTCAGAATATCAGGGTTTGATCAGATATAAAGGTAGAATTTGTGTGGGCTCAAAGGCTGATTGGAGGCAGAGAATATTGCAAGAAATTCATGGTTCCAGTTTGGGTGGGCATTCTGGCATCACAGCAACTTACCAGAGGGCAAAGAAGTCTTTTTTTTGGCCTATGATGAAGGATTCTGTGCATGACTATGTGCAGAAATGTTCTAATTGCCAATTGAATAAAGGTGAGCATGTGGCCAGTCCTGGTTTGTTACAACCTCTACCTATTCCACAAGAGGCTTGGTGTAGTATTGGCATGGATTTTATTACTGGCCTGCCAAAGTCACAGGGATTTGAAGTAATAATGGTAGTAGTAGACAGATTGACTAAGTATGCCCATTTTATCCCTTTGAAACACCATTATTCAGCCACTAGTGTTGCTCAAGCTTTTCTGGATAATATATATAGGCTGCATGGTTTACCCTCAGACATTGTTTCTGATAGAGACCCAATTTTTACAAGTCGATTTTGGAGTGAATTGATGGAGAAGATAGGAATTAAATTGAATATGGGCACAGCTTACCACCCACAATCAGATGGTCAGACTGAAAAAGTGAATCAATGCTTGGAGCAGTACCTTAGAGCCATGGTCTATGATAAACAAACAAAGTGGAAAGAGTATCTCACCTTGGCTGAGTGGTGGTACAATTCAAATTGGCATAGTGCAATCAAATCCACTCCTTTCCAAGCTCTATATGGTTACCCTCCTCCACAGCTTGCTTTGGGCAGCATACCCCGTAGTCAGGTTGAGGCAGTAAACCATCTTCTGCATGACAGACAAACAGCCTTAGCCCAATTGAAGAAAAATTTGGTCAAAGCCCAAGACCGAATGAAGAAACAAGAGAACAGGCACAGGAGTGAGAGAGTGTTTGCTAAAGGTGATTGGGTCTATTTGAAGTTGCAACCGTATAGACAGATTTCAGTTGGAGGTTCACGAAACCAGAAGTTGAGCTCTAAGTATTATGGTCCTTTTGAAATCCTGAAGAAAATTAGTGATGTGGCTTACAAGTTGAATTTACCCCCCAACTCCCAAATCCACCCTGTCTTCCATGTCTCTCAGCTTAAAGGGAAGTTGGGTGATAATCAACTACCTTCTCCAACCTTACCTGTTACTGGTCCCAGCTTAGTGAGTGTACCAGAACCCCAATTTATCTTATCAAGGAGAATGGTGAAGAAGAGTAACTCGGCACAGACCCAGTTATTGATTCAATGGCACGATCAGGCTCCTGAGGATGCCACTTGGGAGGACTATGAGGATATAGTTAAGAGATTTCCTAATTTCATTCATGAGGGCATGAATTTGCTTAAGGGGGAGGGAGTGCAACGGAATGGGGCTAATTTGGGAGGTACCGTTGGAGCTGTGATCGAAAAGAAGGAAAGCCAGTTGCTGGGCAGAAGGGGCAGGAAAATAGGGCAGCACAAGCTTAATAAAGCGTTCTCTGTTGAAGGGGCCCAGGCATCCAATTGCAGCGCGGTCAGGAAGATCGCTAAAGAGTCTGACAATGGGGGCCAAGAGACATTACTGGAGGAGTCTGGTAGAGACAGCGCACTGGAGAAGACGGTCTGACAACTATTCAGTGACCGGTTTGAGTTTGTTAGCAGTTTGTTATTTTCGTGAATAAAATTGACGTTTTTGGTAGTCGCTGAATTTACTTTCTTTTACAAATCTGAGCGCCTATATAAGGCTAACTCTTCTGTGGAGAGAGATTATGTTTTGATGTTGAATTTAGGCGAATTGCGGTTGGCATTCGACCTTTGTTGATTTTGGCAAACTTTGCTATTTCAATAAAATTACTTCCATTTACTGAGTCATTTAGTTTCTTTCTTCTTTCCTCTATCTCTATTCTCTTTTGATTTGATCTCAGCGATTTAAGATCGCTGCACTTTACCTCCTTCAGTCTCATTTCGAGGAGTATCAGAAGTCTCTCCTCCCGCGATTTCTCTTTCAGGCGGAGCATAAGAAGGCTCTCCTCCTTCGTTTGGAGTCCTTCTCCACTTCATCCCTTCCATGGCAGCCTAGCGAACACCACTGATCTCCTGTTCAGACAAAGAGAGAGAGAGAGAGAGAGACGAGTCTCTCTTTGAATCTCCGACAGGTAGACCCAACCCAACGATGGACCAGGTGTAGAATTAGATACGAAACGAGTTTGAAGGAATGTACTTCGAAGAACAGAATGATAGAATGAATTTGATTTCTTGATTAATCTTTCTCTGTTACAAGAGGCTGCTTCTATAATTACATTCGACTAATCACTGCCGTGCTATAATTAGACATTTGACACTGCCCGCCTGGGGCTGCCCGTGCCCGGTCCGCCCGTGCCCGGTGCCCGGGGTACCCGTACCCGTGCCCGGGTATAGACGGGTAAACGGGTACGCGGGTACGGGCTTGAAATGGGCAGGGTGGCCTTTTTTGGTGCCAAACCCGGGTGTACCCGTACCCGTCAAACCCGTGCCCGCTGCCCGTCTGCCCGCACCCGCCACGGGTGTACCCGCACCCGCGTACCCGTGCCCGTACCCGTACCCGTGCCCGCTGCCCGCCGCACACTTTAATTCAAAAATTTTCCCCCCACTGGCCAATATTAACAGAGCATTTTTGGCTACAGACAGCGCACTGAGTACAGCTTTTCATGTGAATATTGCGCTGCATGAAGCTAAAACTGCTCTGTTAATTTGCGCTGGATGTGAAAATGTGAATATTGCGCAAGTTGTACAGTTTTTACAATTACTTAATCTGGACCGTTCTTTTTAACTTGGCACGAATCTCAAAGCACAATAATACTTGCGCCAGCGCCAGGCCCCCACTGGCCACTGCCGTACACGTAGGTCTGGTCCTCTGCATCTATTGGTTGAATTGGTTTTAATGTAAAGATTCCCTTCAATTTACGATGTTTGAAGTGTTGAACAAGCCAACAAGGTCCTCTCCATTATTGTAAAAGATTCCCTTCACTTTACGGTTTGGGATTAACTCTCACGGCTTTGAGATTCGGCCAAACGCAGAGAGATGTATTATTGGTACACTGCCCCACAGTGCCCCCCACTGTTCCGAATTTTGACTGAAATCACCCAATTTCACACCCAGCCAGGCCCCCACAGTTCCGAATTTTCCCATAAATTAACCCCCAAACCCACTCTCCCTCACTCACTAAATTTCTCACTCTCCCTCACTCACTAAATTTCTGATTTTCTCTTCTCATACTCTCTCTCACTCATACTCTCTAATTCTCTATCATTTTTTTTTATTTTTCAGAAATTAATTTAATTATTAGAAAAAAATATAGTTGGAAATTTATTTTATTCCGCAAAGGCGCGAGATACGGTTGAGCAAGATTATTTCATCCCGCAAAGGCGCAAGTTTTCATCTCGCAAAGGTTAGATTAATTTTTTTGCATTTATTAAATAAGTTAGATTTATTGTTAATTTTATGATAAATAGGTTAGATAAATTTTTAAATAGCTTAAACATGTTAGATTTTTTGTTAGTTTTATTATAAATAGGTTAGATTAATTTTTAAAGTAGCTTACATATGTTAGATTTATTGTTAGTTTTATTATAAATAGGTTAGACTAATTTTTAAAGTAGCTTAAATATGTTAGATTTATTGTTAGTAGAATTGGTTTGATTTATTTCAAAATATATTAGATTTACTTTTGAATAGGTTAGATTTATTCTTGAAATAGGTTAGATTTATTTATAAATAGCTTAGATTTATTTTCAAAATAGCTTAAATAGGTTAGATTTAATTTTTAATTCGGTTTTTATTTTTAAGTAAGTTAAATTTTATTTTAAATAGGTTTTATTTGTGCTAAATAGGTTATATTCATTTTTAAATTAGTTATATTTGTTATAAAAATGGTTTTTGAATAGGTAGTTTAGTTTAAAATTGGTTAGATTTATTTTTAATTTATGTGAGATTTATTTTTGAAATATGTGAGATTTTATTTGTAAGTAAGTTAGATTTAAATAAGTTCTATTTATTTTTAGATTAGGTTAGATTTATTTTAAAATATGTTAGCTTTATTTTTGAATAGGTTAGATTAATTTTTGAAATATGTTTAGGTTTATCTATAAATATGTTGGATTTTTTTAGTATGTTAGATTTTTCAAATAGGTTATTTTTTAATATGTGGATTTATAAATATGTTGGATCTATAAATATGTTGGATTTTTTTTAATATGTTTTATTTTATTTTTTAAATTTTGAATATGTTATTTGGTCATTTGAATATGTTAGCTTTATTTTAATATAGGTTAGATTTTATTTTTAATTCGGATTAATTTTTAAATATGTTAGATAAATAAGTTAGATTTTAATATGTTAGATTTATATTTTTTGAATCTATAAATATGTTAGATTTTTGAATATGTTAGATTTATATTTTAATATGTTAGATCTATAAATTAGACTTAGAGTTATTTTTTTAATTTAGATTTACATTTATATTCAATTTAGATTTAATTTAATTTAAATTTATATTTATATTTTGAATAAGTTAGAACAAATTGTATTTATTTTGAATTAGACTTAGAATTTTAAAATTTGAATTGGATTATTATGAATTAGACTTAGAAATTTGAATTTAGATTTATTTTTTTATATTGTTTTTTTTTTTTGAAATTCGGTTGAGGCATATATATATATATATATTTTTTTTTTTTTTGGTTCGGATCACAGAGGGCAGAGGTTTTCCTTTGTTTTTTTTTTTCTTTTTTTGGTTCGGATCACAGAGGGCAGAGGGCAGAGGGCAGAGTTTTCCTTTTTTTTTTTTTCTTTTTTTGGTTCGGATCACAGCGGGCAGAGGGCAGAGTTTATCCTTTGTTTTGTTTTTTTTTCTTTTCTTTTCTTTAATATAATTTAGATTTACATTTACATTTATATTTAATTTAGATATAATTTAGATTTACATTTACATTTATATTCAATTTAGATATAATTTAAATTACATTTACATTTATATTCAATTTAGATATAATTTAGATTTACATTTACATTTATATTCAATTTAGATTTAATTTACATTTACATTTATATTCAATTTAGATTTACATTTACATTTACATTACATTTACATTTATATTCAATTTAGATATAATTTAGATTTACATTTACATTTATATTCAATTTAGATTTAATTTAGATTTAGATTTACATTTATATTCAATTTAGATTTAATTTACATTTACATTTACATTTATATTCAATTTAGATTTAAGTTACATTTACATTTATATTCAATTTAGATTTAATTTAGATTTACATTTACATTTACATTACATTTATATTCAATTTAGATTTAGATTTAATTTACATTTACATTTATATTCAATTTAGATTATTACATTTATTACATTTACATTTATATTCAATTTAGATATTAATTTAGATTTACATTTACATTTATATTCAATTTAGATTAATTTAGATTTACATTTACATTTATATTCAATTTAGATTTACATTTACATTTACATTTATATTCAATTTAGATATAATTTAGATTTACATTTACATTTATATTCAATTTAGATTTACATTTACATTTATATTCAATTTAGATTTAATTTACATTTACATTTATATTCAATTTAGATTTAGATTTACATTTACATTTATATTCAATTTAGATAATTTACATTTACATTTACATTTATTATTCAATTTAGATAATTTAGATTTACATTTACATTTATATTCAATTTAGATTAATTTAGATTACATTTACATTTATATTCAATTTAGATTTAATTTACATTACATTTACATTTATATTCAATTTAGATTTACATTTAATTTAGATTTACATTTACTTTTTTGAATATGTGAAGTAATTTATATTTATTTATATTGAATAGGTTTAAAAGATGACATCTCCTAGTCACAATGAGGATTTACCTTTGGACCAAAGATTGTCAATCGAAATTTTTGGCCCAAATCCACCTATGCAACCACCATCTAATTATCCCCAAAATTATCCCCAAATTATCCCCAAAATTATCCACAAATTATCCACCTAATTATCCACCTAATTATCAAAGAAGGGATCAAACGCTAGATTTAAATTATCAACAACCCCCCCAAATGTATGCACCGTATTATACTTCAAACGATCCAAACATGTATATTCCACAAGAAACACATGCATATGGAGGCACTTCTTCTGTAGCATCGAGCCAAGTCACCCTCCCTATGGAAGGTACTCCGTCGAGAAGTGTCACTGGAATTGAAGAAGAACCAATCCTTCCTCCGACAAGTGTCCCCCCAGAAGGACAAGTGGTAAAGAAGACTAAAAGAGTTCCTGAATACAATCAGCCGTGGGCCAAATGGTACAAGATTTCCACAGATGAGAACGGCAACATGACCACTCTCGAATGTAAGGTACAAATTGCAAGAAACCGTTTTTTACCTATAAACAAAGTAGTGGTATGACCAGCTTTAAAAGACATGTCGAAATGCACCAAAGGAAGGGTGAGGTTATATCTGAAAATGCTGGACCGAGACAAATCCAAACCCTTATAAACGCGGATGGTACTAGAACCAACCCAAAATACGATGAATCAAAAATGCTTAGTGAATTGGCACGGTACATTACCCATAAAGAACAACCAATAGGCATGGGTGGTTGTATGAGTTTTGCCCGGTTAGTCATTAAGGGGTGTGCTCAACCAATGTACAAGAGGATCCATCATAGAAAGATGGTTGGTGAAATCAAAAACCAGTTTACCAAAATAAAAGATGAGCTCCGAGCTATATTTGCATACCAACAAAATAAGGTCTCAATTACCTCCGATATATGGACTGCCGGTAAACATGGCCTTGGGTACTCGTGTGTTACCGGCCATTGGATCGATGATCAGTGGGTATTACAAAAAAGGATATTAAGTTTTCGTGTGTTAGATTCCCCGCACTCAGCACATGTAATTTTCAAATCCATTATTGAGGTGTTAGAAGAGTATAACCTTAAGAGAGATAGGGATAACAAGGTTTTCTCTATTTCATTCGATAATGCTAGTAACAATGTAGCTTCCATTGAGATTTTTAAACGGTCACTAAACCCGATTATGAATGGGGCAATGTTTCACCAAAAGTGTGCTTGCCACATACTTAACCTCGTCGTGAAGGCGGGCCTTAAAACAGAAGCAGTAAAAGATTTGATCATTAAATTAAAGGATTGTCTGTCCCACATTGTTTCAAACCAAGAAAGAAAACAACGGTTTGGTTTGATGTGTGTCAACTATGGATTGAGCAAGTTGAAAGTTCCTTGGGATATAGATACCCGTTGGAACTCTACCTATAGGTTTCTGAACCGGTGCCTTCCTTACAAAGCCGTCATAGGAGAGTTTTTGAGAGGCTCCACCCCCGAGGGAATGGCATTGGAGCCCAGCCTCGAAGAATGGGAGCAACTACAAACCCTGAGTAATTTCTTACGAACCTTTTTTAATGCAACCGTCCAATTATCCTGCTCGTACTCACCGACGGCATTTGAGTTGATCAGACATCTCTATAGCATCTCCAAGGTGTACCGTGAATTGGAAGAAGCTGAAAGCAAGTACACCACTCTCACACCGATCGTAGATGCCATGAAAGAAAAATTTCTAAAATATTGGGACGATGTACCCCTCCTGGCCATTATCGCAAGCTGCCTCAACCCGGCATACAAGAAGTTTTACACAATCAAAATAGTTACAGCGTACAAAGATAATCTACATTTAGACAACACCGGGGTGGAGGCATTCGTGACTTCGAAGTTCGATGAGATGTTTAGCATATACCACTCAAGAATGGGTGACAACCAAAACCCGTCTTCGTCCCGTGCCGGTCCTAGGTAACAATTTAAATATCTACATTATTTTAATCTTTATTATTTATAATATCTACACTTCTACTAATTTTTTTATTTTTTTAATAGTTCCACTTCCAGGAGCACTAGCAGCGGTGGAATGTTAGCAGATTTCCAATCGGAGATCCAACCGCACACATCCACAAATGAGTTACTGAGCTATTTTGCGGGAGTAAACGAAAGAGAAGATGGACTTGACATCATGACGTGGTGGAAGAGGATTCAAAGAAACTATCCAACACTGGCGATGATGGCCCGCGACGTATTTGCCGTACCCGTGTCAACCGTCCCTTCCGAAAGTTGTTTTAGTTCGGCGAACAGGATCCTCTCCGA
The DNA here is from genome assembly GCA_025461045.1 of Carex parvula. Classification (NCBI taxonomy): domain Eukaryota; kingdom Viridiplantae; phylum Streptophyta; class Magnoliopsida; order Poales; family Cyperaceae; genus Carex; species Carex parvula. The sequence goes on along the minus strand of JAJGRW010000633.1, from coordinate 20,269 downwards.
CAAACGCAGTAAGTTGGGTGCACATGTTTTTGAGAGACTTGTGTGCTTGAAAGATTGGATTGATGCTGATGAGCGCAACCAACATCGAGATCATCAAGAATCATCATCCGGAGTCGACACTGAAGAAAGCGGTACCGATACGCGGCACGCGGCTAATTCGGATTCAGACGGTGCGGAAGAGAGCGAACAATGGTATATGAATCCAAACTACTAGATAGGTAGTGTCGGTATACATTTCTAACCTCTTTTAATATCTATGGTTATTTTTTAAATTATAATTTCTAAACGTTTCAATTAGTTCTTAAATTATTCATTTTAAAGAAAATTACTAACAAAAAAAAAGTTAGAACTCCGCCTATGTTATTTTACATAGCCGGTCCCAAGCCCGGAATAAAGGAGGAGGGTAACTTTTATTTTTGAATTTAGATTTAATTTAGATTTAGATTTAATTTAGATTTAAATTTTGAATTTAGATTTTTTTTTCTTTTGAAATTCGGCAGAGGCAAATTTTTTTTTTTTTTTTTTTTAGTTCGGCAGAATCCAGATTCTAGAGTCATATTTTGAGTTTTTTTTTTCTTTTATTTAATTTAGTTTAGATTTAAATTAGATTTCGATTCAATTTAAATTTTAATTTAGATTTACATTTATATTCAATTTAGATTTAATTTTATTTGCATCTAAATTTAGATTTGAATTTTTATTTAATTTAATTTAGATTTATATTATCAATTTAAATTGAACGTTTACAAAATATATTATCAATTTAAAATGTTTATTGTTTTAAATTAATTGATTTAAGATTTTTTTATTTATATTTTATTTAACCTATTAATTTATATGTGAATTTATATTTAGATTGTTTTTTTTCTTTTGAAATTCGGTAGAAGTTTTTTTTTTTTTTTTCCTTTTGTTTAATTTAATTTAGATTTAAATTAGATTTGGATTCAATTTTAATTTTAATTTAGATTTACATTTTTATTCAATTTAGATTTAATTTAATTTGCATCTAAATTTAGATTTGAATTTTTATTTAATTTAGATTTATATTATCAATTTAAATTGAACGTTTACAAAATATATTATCAATTTAAAATGTAAACTACAAATTTCGGGATATAAATAAATTATGAAACTATATAATTAGAATGAGAGTTTGAAAATAAAATAAAATTACTCGTGTAAAGAAATAATATTTCGTACGACACGTAATAAACACGTAAGACACGGTAAACACGTAATAATATTCGTACGACACGGTAAAAAAAATCAGAAAACAGCAAAAAAAAAAAAAAAAAAAAATTCTACCCGTGCCCGTCCTGCCCGTGCCCGCTGTACCCTTGCCCGTTGTACCCGTCTACCCGCAACGGGCACGGGTTTGAGACGGGCAGGGCGGAGTTTTTAAAAAAAAAAACCCGCCTACCCGTGCCCGTTGTACCCGCCAACCCGTTGTACCCGTACCCGTCCTGCCCGCTGCCCGGGACGGGTACGGGTCTGCCCTGCCCGAGGTACCCGTTAGCAATCCACTAGCTATAATGTGCACTAACTGAATAACAGAATTTAGTTTTGTTCTAATGTCTAACTAACCATTCTATTGACTAGTCAACATGCTAATCAACCGAATCATCTATTAGAGTTCAATCTAGATATCCAGAGAATATTTCAACAAGGAAAGACGATCCGGCGCACGGCTCGAAATATTTAAAAAAAATCTCAGTATTTGTGCTTTTTTTTATGAGAATTGTTAGAGCCAGATTTTCGAACAATGAAAGTCAAACACTTATGAGATTAATCATATAAAAAATTTCAAACTATGAGGATCAATTATATAAAAAGTTTATCCGAAAAATAGAAGTCAATGTTGCCGTATCATAATATTTTGTACTAAATTATATAGAAAAATAAATATAAATACAAAAAATTTAAAATTAAATGGGTTTCAATTGACCCATTGGATTTGTTACGTCGCTTTACATTTTACAGAATTGTCCTCTTTAAATAGAATGATTACAATTTTATGATATTATATACAAAATTAAACTTGATTCAATGTTGTAGGTTTGGGTCGGATTCGAACTGAGTTTCAAATTATTCAACTTCAAAATTGATATAATTTTGAGTTGTATATAGTTGGATTTAATTATGTATTTTTATTGCACTCAGACAATTAATTTTGATTTGTTTTAGCGTTTAGAAATTGAAAAAAAAAATACTCTCATACATTCTACAAATTATTTTTTTAAGATGGATGAGCAGATAAAAATGCAAAGAGCATCTTATTGATTCAAGGCTTTTCTTCTTACTGACTTAAGGGGCCGTGGTTGGCTTAGACAGGCCGTGCGGCCCAAAACCACTTAAGCCTCTCTCTCCTTTTCTTTGAGCATCTCCGCAGTTCGTATGCGCAGGCGCACAGAAACCCCAACCAAAGGTGCTCTCACATCGCAGCTCTCGCAGGTATTAGATCTCTTCTTTACTATATTTCTCTTTCTTTCCTTTATGAAAATGAAATCTACATCCCTTGTGTTCGATTTCTTGGACACCATCGCCTAATAGTGTGCTTTTTGATCTATTGTTTACTTTATGCTCTTTTTTCCTTAACGAGCTTTTGATGAAAAAAAAAATGAAGCTCCTAGCTTGTGAGTACTGATTTAATTTCATAATTCAAAGACTTTTGTTTGACGAGGTTATGCAAGTGATGACGAGGATGTAGATACAGAAATCTGTATTCCGTTTTGAATTTCCAAAAAGGGATGAAGACTTGGTACAATTGGGAATCTCTCTGATGCTTTATCTGTTTCTTCAGTCAATTTCCGCAAGTTGCTTTTGAATTTGTTGTTTGATCTTCCCATGATAAAATTTTCAACTTTTCTTGTTGATACAGCATCCAGTGCATAGTGAAGTATTTAATCTGTTGTTTATTGCATGCTTTTTTCAATTTATGTTTTTTGTTTAAAATGCATTGTATTTATTGTGATGAAGACCTAATGATGTTTAATAAGTATAAGATGGAGATCTGAAAATGATGTTTTCTGTTGAAGTCCAATCAGAATGTACATGAATTTTGGATTTAGGGTTTTGGATTAAGGTTTTTATGCCATGTTAGTTCTTCTCTTCTCTTCTCCTCTCCTCCTCCGCCTCCATCGCTTGTGTGTGCATGCGCGTGCGTGTGTTTTTATAACATTTCTTGCTGCCTGTTGCATGTGTAGTTCGAATGTCCCTTTCCTTATCCCTCGTTTGAGGAGCACACCCTTAGGTGATATGAATTCGTTGCAAGCTAGACATGTACATTTTTTTTGAGTAAAGTTGGCGATCAAGGCACCCAACTGTTTTAATATCCACATGGGATCCCCCATCCGGGTTTTGAACCTGTGACCTCTCACACGGATAGCAGACATGTACATTTTAATATGGGCCCCAGAGAACAGTGTGTTGAAAAACAAATTATGATATTTACTAAGGGTCTTCTTATCGCAATGCATTTTAAACTTCATGTTTTATTACCTGCTGATTTTTTGCTTGATTACGTTTCATTTCCCTATTCTCTAAATTTGACTCTTAGGATGCGAAAATGCACGAAATTATCAGATTGCACTGTGATGATTTTTCTATATTATTGCTGCCATTGAGGCACAATAATAATTCTTCTTTGATCTTCAAATGCTCCTAATTCTAGCTTTTATTTTTGTATTGTTGTTATCTTGTTAAGTAGATGACTTTATGCTGCACTACATCTGTGGCCTTTACTAAATGTTTGTTATTCTTTTATTCTAAGTTACTGGCCTAATGATGAAAAGATGTGGTAAAAGAATATCTCAAATTCCATGTCACTGTTGTAGCCCAATATATAATGTTGTTCGATGGATGGACAGATGATTGATAGAAGGAGAAGAGAGAGAAGGATTTGTAATTGCTACATTACAGGAGGGATCATGACAAAACTGAAAATTGGATAGTAAGTTTATAGGATTAAGACTCAAACGGTGATTTAATGCAGAGGATATGGATCCCCCAGCCCCTCAGAATTCATATTACCCAAGACACCTCAAATGTTGAGTTTGAATCGAGTGTCTGTTCGTTAGCATGAATCTTAAAGGGGACCACTGCATTGCAGGCATTGGCCCAGATTCTGATCGGACGGTCTGACAAATTCAAACGGTAAATATATGTTTTGGCTTTCAGCCATGTGCCGAATTTTTTTAGTTACCATCTTAAAAAAATAAAAATTCAAAGTTAGCTTGACATTTCTGAAATTCGTAGCCATGCGTGGGGTCACCATGAGTGCGTATCCTCTGAGATATCTGAACTTTTGCGTGACCGACGTGTACGGTGCCTATTCGGGGATAGCACAGGGGGCCAGTATTATTTGTGTTTTGAGATTCGTGCAGAACATATTTGAACGGTTGAGATTTTCCAAAAAAAAAAAACACTCAAGAGTTTGAGATATCTCAGAGGATGCGAATTCGGTCACCACTCAGGATTTATATCCCCCCGGATTATTTTCTGACATGGTTGATTTGGAGTCCGCATCTTCTGCATTAACTCAAAAGAGCATCTTTTTACTTTAATGCATCTCGGCCGTCTGATCAGGATAGGAGCCAATCAGGCCCATGCGTATGATGCAAGGGGGAACAAGTATCCTCTCTATTACTGTAAAAGATTCCCTTCACTTTACGGTCTGAGATTAACTCCCAACCGCTTTGGGATTCGGGCTGACGGAGGGGGCAGTATTATTGGGCTTTGAGATTCGTGCCAAGTTAAAAAGAACAGTCCAGATCAAGTAATTGTAAAAGATTCCCTATTACGGTACCGGGGAAGATCTGAATTCGGCTGTTTAATATTAGTGCGGATCTCAATCGGATGGTCTAGATCTATTAACGCACGTTCTGTTAATGCAGAGGATATGAATTCGTTGATTTGCACATTATATATTTGGGCTCCAGTGACTTTGTCATGTTGAAACAGTAGTATAAACACATTTATGAACAATCTGAAGGCCCAAATTTCATTTATTTTTCTTGTTTTCCCCTCAGTAACACACTCCTTAGAATTACAGTATCTTAAACTTGTTTCTGTGTCTTTTTATGTTTCTGCATTTGTTGATAATATTGTTCACTGATGTCTTCTGAACAGTTTTAAACTTGTGTAATTATAAGATTTGTATCTATTGCTCTGCAGCATTATTTTGTTTTTTTTTGTGAAGAATTACAGTATTGCATTTGTCCATTTATGTTATGAATCTCATTGTTAGTGAAACACTACCAAAATGGCAGCTATTGTTTGCATAGAGTAATTTTAAGAGGACAAAAAGTTGGTTTTTGCTAATGAGCCAAGGGAAAAAATGATACTTTTTTCTTTGTCTTGTAAAGTTTAGTATTTGATCCTCTTAAAATATAGCTAAATATCCTTGTACAACAATATGAGATCTTTTTTTATGAGATCCAAGAGAATAGGAAAATGTAGATAAAATCTGCACCCCTTTTAGAATATGAGATTCTCTCCAATGCCATTTTTTACTAAGAGCTTTTATGAAGCTTTTTTTTAAAGTTGACTTCACATTTTACGGCCTCATATCGAATGAAGTTTGGATTTTGCACGTATCAAGATTTGTTAAGTTTGAATTTAGTTTTTGTATTAAAATGTGATGCGGGGTTTTCATTTCTCAAATAAGCTTTTAGAGATTGATTTATGGACTCACTTCAGTGTAATTTAACACTTAAAGTTTCAATTTGAAAAATGTTGTTCAAGCTTGGTCTAAATAATTTTTCCGGGGTTTTCTTTTTTGTTTCTTGGTGAAAATACATTTTCACTTGTGCTTATGAAGGCCCAATGATGCTGTAACCAAGATGACACTTACCTGGGATGCATGAGAATAACACTTACCTGGGAATAGTGCTCATTTCAATTGAGGTACCTTAGAGGATATGAATTTCTTATTTACAACCCCCACTGCCACTTCCCACCTCAAAATAGGAAAAGAAAAGTAAGCCATTGACATTTAAATTTGAGCTTCAGAGACCTTGTGTTGAAAACTTGAAATACTATCAATTTGCTGAGGGTTTTCATAATATATGTTCTCTATTTATCTTTTTTTTTATGATTCTTTCAATCAATATCCTGCAGATTCAGTCCACGCGTTGGACTTGAGAAATCTTATGATGGAGAACGTGCAGCACCGACGCAGAGGTACACGAGGCAGTTCGGTGAACCGGGCTCATGGCGAGTCAGGGTTGAGCAAGGCGGTGAACTCAGTGTTTGCGTTTGTGCGCCTGGCGGAGTTTGAGATCCTCTTCGTGCTCTTTTTCATTGTCGCCTTTCTCATTTTCAAGGATCTGACATCTCGGCCAGAATACAACGATATATTTGTAAAGAAGCCAGAGAAAGATGGTTTTTGGCCGTACTCATAGAGGATCCTCTTTGTTTAGTTTTTTCTTTTAGTTTCATTTTGTAATTTTATTGTGAATTTTGATAAATTTGTGTAGCATTCTAGATGCAATCTTTCATTTCTCTTTTTAGAAATCAGTACCAGACGGATTTTTATCATAGGCATGTCCCATGTTTGTATATGTAAGCATAAGCATACAGTATCAATTTATGTATGGAAAAAGACGCGAGTTCTTAAAAAAAAAAGTATCCTGCAGATCTGCTAGTATCTCTATGGAGAATACTAGCCGAAATTTTTTTAGTTACGTTAATTCCTAATTAAACAAATACCACTCAACTTTTTTATATAGATATGACTTACGCTTTCCTAGTCCGCGCACGAAATTAGACTGGTGCGCATTTTGGAGAAGGGTACCATTTAGTACTCTTAACTGGGAGTGCGCACCAAATGGTGCCTTTTCCCAGAGTGAGTACCAAATTACTCAATTTTCTTACATTGATCAGCAGATCAAAAATTAATTTGCATGGACGGGTTGGTGCGCACTCTTGGGGAAGGATACCATTTGGTGCGCGCCTCCAGTTGGAGTACCAAATGGTACCTTTCCCCAAGGTGTGCACCAGCCTAGTTTGGTGCGCGGACTGGAAAGCGTGGGTGGTATTTTTTGAAATAAGTTGATTAGGGTGGTAATTATTTAATTAAAAATTAACAGGATGGTAACTAACAAAATTTCGGAAATACTAGTATTTAATTTAGTTTTGTTCTTTTCTGAGTAGAGATCTGGTTTTATTCTGAGTTTTCTTTTTAAGAGTACATCAAGTTAATTGTTTTCCTTGAGAATTTAAGCGAGTATAATACTCGAATAGTTGTGTTTGTTTTGTATCAATTTTTGTGCAATAGTTTGCTGGTACAAGGCATGTAATTTTTATAGGGACCTCGAAATACGTTGTGTTTATCTTTGAGGGTCTGTAAGATATGTACTCAATGGTATAAAAAGTTTGTGTGGTATTTCTATAGCACTATCTTTTCTTTTATACTCTGCATTTTGTGATATATCCAACAACGGATTCCAGTAGGAATTGGAGTAGGTAAGTGCTTGTCTCTAGATTTGAATTTTTATTTTATGCAGTACTAATTATTCAGTGTGCCTACCTCTGGCTTGAGCTAGTCTGATTCTTGAACTGATTCCTTCTGTGCTTTGGTCGATTTTGCATATTTTATTTTTTTATAACTGCGATGTTTTTATTTCGTAAATATAATGAAGGAGAAGAAGAGAACAAGAAATGTCTGACGGTGGGACCTATCATTACAATTCTAAGGAAATGGGCTGGCCGAACTTTTTGGACATTTTATTATTCAATACATATATTTCAGTTAAATTTTTATCTAAATTTTAACTTCAATTTGCTAATTTGCTAAGAACAATCCCACTTTGAACTGTGCCAAACAAATTTTAATTAGCATAGAAAAAATATTTCAATACGGTGTCAATTAATTTCATGATTATAACATATTTTTTAATAAATATAGTTATAGGGACTGAGTTGCAATTGTGTACCCAATAAGTTAATGAGTTTGAACCCGATTAGCTATTTAAACCCGATTAGTGTCCTACTCTGACAGAAATCCTGAATCCGCCCCTGGATATACCTCCATTGTTTTCTTCATGATCATTCATTAGGCTTTTTTAATTTGGTTTTCTTCATGATCATTAGAACTACACTTATTATTGGAAATAATAATTTCCACATGTTGTAAGTATCACTGGGGCATAATAATATTTGCCTTTCATTTTTGTAGCAATTGATTGTCTTTCTTTGACTTGGCATTTGTCAGCTTTGCTAATCATCTGATATGATTTAGTGTACACTTTGTATAGTGTGGCCATGATTGATTCCTTTGTTTGGAACTCGAAGAAGCTTTGGTTGGTTTTGGTGGCATCTACAAAGCTCAAAACTGCGAATATATCCTCTTTCTGTCTCTGCATCTATTCTGTGCTGTAATTTGTGCGAATAGATTTAGATATTAATAAATTTAGACAGATATTGGAATACAGATCAAAGACGCAGATCAGACGGCTTTCAATAACTGTTTGATCTGTATTTAAATTCAATAAAATTTTGTTAAGGGCCGCTGTGCATATAGTCTTGATACTGGAATAATTCAAATTAAATTCGGATGGTATTAAAATACACTAAATTAATTAAAATTTTATGATCCAGAACACAGAAAGACAGAGAGCCGATATTTTTATTAATACCAAAAAAAAAAACAAATTATCAAATCTGCCCCCACCCCAAACTTATTTTTAAATCTACCCCAACTGTCCGTCCACTGGGCGGTCCACTTTCCCCACCTGACCGCCCAGCAGCTGGGCGGTCCACTATGCATAGCTGATCACCCAGCCACTGGGCGGTCCAGTTTCCATAGCTGACCGTCCAGCAGCTAGGCGGTCCGCTAGTTTTTTTTTTTTTTTAAGAGACAATATGAATATCAAGATGCTGAATTCTTAACGCTAAAAATTCGGATTTTTTTTAAATATTAGTTAGATTACTTCTTTTAAGCATATTTATACTAAAATACGCTAAATTACTTGGAATTATGTTAAAATTACGTTGAGTTACACTAAAATTACTTTAAATTACACTAAATAACAATAACTTCGCTAATTATGCTGAAATACAGTAAATTATGGTAAACTACGGAAAATACGCTAAAATAGACCGATTCTGTGCCATCTTTCATGAATCTTAAAAAATAGTAAAAAAATTCTGAAAATAGTAAAAACTGGTATTCTACAAGTTCATTATGTAACTAATTTACTGAGCTACTTGGATTGAATGATAGAAATGAAAATCTTAATCGGAAACTTCAACTCAAGTTTTGAGGCTCTTCCCTTTGTTTTTTGGCGATTCTGAATTTTGAAATAGAGCATAGCTGGCACGAACGCATGCGCATTTTCACAAGCTTTCCGAAAAGTAGTTATTTGCTGAAATCGGACACTCGAGCGCCGTTTTATGACCGTTTGAAGTTTCGTCGTCGTTTTTCGCCTTTTTAGTGAAGATATCGTCCCTATTCATATGTAATTTATTGTAATTTACCGTATTTTAGCGTAATGTAATGTAATTTAGTGTAATTTAACTTAATATAGTGTAACTCAACGTAATTTAACATAATTTCAAGTAATTTAGCGTATTTTAGTATAAATATGCTTAAAAGAAGTAATCTAACTAATATTTAAAAAAAAAATCCGAATTTTTAGCGTTAAGAATTCAGCATCTTAATATTCATATTGTCTCTAAAAAAAAAAAAAATTCACTAGCGGACCGCCCAGCTACTGGGCGGTCAGCTCTGGAAACTGGACCGCCCAGCTGCTGGGCGGTCAGATCTGGGTAGTGAACCGCCCAGCCGCTGGGCGGTCAGGTGGGGAAAGTGGACCGCCCAGTGGACGGGCGGTTGGGGTAGATTTAAAAATAAATTTGGGGTGGGGGCAGATTTGATAATTTGTTTTTTTTTTGGGGTATTAATAAAAATATCGGGACAGAGAGTGATGACAAAAGAGACGATGCTTATTCACTCAACGTTCGAAGTGAAAATATTTTTTATTATTGCTAAAGACAGTGAATTTCATCTTTTGCTACAGCAACATCAATTTACCTATTTTACAAAAACGCCAGTAAACAATGAAATATCTCCTCAACAAGACAAAAATGGGAAGGCACAAAGGAAATTCAACTCGTAGTATAGCAACTCTATATTTTAGGCATGATACTTCCATCATTTAATGAACAAGAGGACACACCAGGTGACATCTTTACACTTCCCTTATGATATTAACATTCTGTAAATGAACTTTGCTTTTGCCTTACAATGAATCAAGTTCACATTGCATTCGGACACAGTAAGAGAAACGGCTGGTTAAAATTCCATCCAAAGAAATACTTTGTTGGTAAAATATCTTTGCATCTACTAAGTCCTAGTCACTATTTTAATTACCCACCCGCAATGCAAAAAAAAAAAAAACCTAAAGGTCAAACCAAAATTTGCAACAATACTAATACTTCTCACCTTTGCAACTATCACCCAGCATTTTTCACTGATTTTACAGAAAGAACAGATGCTGGGTGGCATTTGCAAAAAAAAAATATATAAAAAAAAGATTACTGATCATGTCTTCCACCCCTCTTTGCTAATTTTTCTCGAATTAAGCCCTTTAGACAATGGCTTAGATAAGGGTTTAGAAGGTGTCAAGGGTGCCTCTTCATCATGCCAACTATCCCAGTTATCGGGGTTTCTTTCAGAAAATTCCCTCCCACCGGTTGACACGGGCAGCTCCAAATCCAGTTTCTGGTATAGGAACCCTACTTCAGGATGGTTTTTTTCGGAATTTGACAAATAAGTAGGTAAGTACTAGGAAGGACACTGCAACAAGTAGGAAGCAAATTAAGGTGAAGCGTGTGAGGAGGTGAATAAAGAGAGAAGAGGTTCTAGGAGGTTCTAGAAGGAGAGTGTTGCGAAGGTTGAGGCTACAGTGGCTTTCTTGTGATACCAGAAGAATTGTGGTGTCGTTTGCACCATCGGTTAGTGAAACCTTGACCTGAGTTTTGTAAATTAATATATTAGAGAGGGAGAGTGGGTGCAAATTTTGATACAATAATCAATCATGCTAGGTATTCATACATTGTTTTTTTTTTTTTTTTTCAATTAGACACTGACCTAGTACTTGTCCTATCGCAATTATAATTCCTTTTGCATTTGTTCTAGCCTTCTAAACTTTCTTTTGAATTTAATTGAGATCTAAAGGATTGCAAACATCAAAAACTGCTTCTAAAAAAAGATTTCTTTTTTACGTGCTTTTTATATCTGTTGGTCCAGTATCTGTCAAATCATAGTCTGAGTAACACAAGTTAAAACTAGCTAATGGGTATAGTACCTTCTTGTGTTCCTTAGCCTTAAGCTGGACCTGTGACTGCTCTAGATTTACAAAAGTCGGTGCGACAATCTTTATCTCAAGCGAATCCGTGCTGTTATTCTCTATAAGAAGAGAAAGCGCGAGGGAATCTGGTACAAAATGCCAAAAACATACCTCGGTATTAATACATAGTGAACTAATAGTTCATTAGATGAAAATAAAATATTCCAGTAAACCTTATCTGCGATACTGGGTTTGTACTTGTAACTATCAATACTGGAAAACAGGTTCAAAAGGAGTTATTTACATATGAAGTGCTATGTAAATAGAGAAGAAAAACTCATATATCAACATGCTAATTTTATATTTAGTTCTTTAGAAGGTATTTTAGATTGTAGAATATTTATTAGCCCCTGACCAATAATGACTTGTAATAACATTACACATATGAAAGCTAGTACGGATCCACCATACTAAATTTGATACATGCAATTGAAATCGTACCAGTCATGTGGTTAATCAGTTTATGTCCTATGCTTTTTCTATTTTTCTGTTTTTCCTCACCCAAATTCTACGAAGTACAAATAACCCCTGTGAGGATCCATATTACATGTCCGGAATACTATCATAATATTTTCTCACATAAATCATGTACCTGTTCCAGGCACTCTCAAACAAGCAATGAACATATTTTCTCATCCACACATCTATTAGACGGATCACATTCTTCTAGATCCGGAAAGGAGATCCATTCCCCATTTTCGCATAGTTCCGTCTTTGATTCATTCAGTTTCTTAAGTGGCTCATCCCGTCTCAGGGGTATTACGGTCATATTGCCACTCTCTTTGGTTTTATTTAGTTCGCTGACCGTTTCTTTGGTGGCAGTCATATTGTCACTCTCATTGCTTTTCTTGGTATCATTTAGTTTGCTGATCGTTTCTTTTGTGGCATTGGCAATATTAGGTGGAAACATGTGTATTACATTTGTAGTATTATTACTATCCGAAATAGCCTGAAAATTACCAACATATGAATAAAAGTCAAAATAACATTCAGATTTAGATCTTGGAGAAAGTGCACGTGGTAGTAAAAAGAAGAAAAATCTTAACTTCATCATTTGTTTTAGCCTGTAATAGTAAAGTACCTACAAAACTTCATGTGAAACCATGAAACTTCAAATAATTATGACTCGTGGCCCACAAAAGCAAAGAATATCAAAGATATCCTATAAAGTCAATGCTAACTAAACAAATTTATTTTGAAACAGGCACTGACGGGAGGATTACAAAATTATACTAAAACAAGGGGCAGTTCAAGCAAACTTGAAGAAAATTAGCAAAATAAGTGATGTGTGATAATATTATCAGGCAAATCAGAAATCTTTTGATTCAGGAGTATATATGCTATTTTGCAGCTTTCAACAGGCAAACAACTAACCTTGTGTTGCTTGCTTTTCTTTTTTTTTGGATTTATATCAATTCTGTTGCATTTGATAGTGATTAGCCATTGGTAAAGTCGGATACTTATTTAAGAAAGAACATTTTGAAAACACTAAAATAATCTTGCTATTTCTATGGAGGCTGAGGTCTCCGCTCAAGGTAAAGGTTTTTATGGATGGCTGTCCAAAACAAAATTTTGACACAGCAGGTATTACTCAATAGAGGATGCAACATTGACCCGGGCTGCGTACTGTGTGGAGAAAACCTGCTAGAGAGTTCGGATCACATTTTGGGAAATGCAGCTACTCAAACAGATTCTGGAGGTGCCTGGCTGCACAATACATCCCACTGCCATCTAAGTCCTATGAGTCATTTTCAGATTTTTGGTTGAGGCACGGTCGATTTATCAGGCTGAATGGGAGGGCAATATGGGACACACTGTGGACTAGCTGCGGGTGTGTGGGCTCTATGGCGACTGGCGAGAGAGGAATAGAAGTGTCTTTTCTCAAGAGAATAAGGTGGTGCCGGTACTGGTACAAGATACCAGCATACAGGTGCAACTGTGGTATAACAACCTGTAGTGAAGGGGGGCTCGCTACTCAACAGAGAAGAACAAATTCTGTGTACTGGTGATCTACGTAGTTATTTAGGTTGCTGAATTGTAATTCTTAGTTAGCAATACTGTACATATAAATACTTTGAGGTGCTGTAAATACTTCTATTTATTAATATCAGTTAGGAGGCATCTGCCCACCTAACCTTAAAAAATTTCTTGCTATTTCCAAAGAACACCCATCGGTCTAACAATTGTGTGGACACAATTCCACATTTTGGGGTCATTTGCAACTCATTGAACCAGTTATACGATGGAAAATCCATGCAGATATGATAAATTTGCCGAGACCGTTTCACTACAAATAAGCAGAACTGCCTAATCCCAAATCATATCCCAAATAGGCTACTCGATTGGTTTTGTTCAATTCTTGTATAGTAAATTTACAATTTGCATATTAAGAAAAACTGGGGTTGCATTAATGTGCTTTCAAATTATATCCTAATAAAGCCAATCTGTCAAGGATTGAAGCCTGACTTACTCGATAAAACTATTCTCTCCAAGCCTGAATTACTCGATAAAGCCCAAAAGATACAACTTAAAGAAGCAAATATTGGCAAAATACAAGAGTAAAAGTCTCAGTTTTCGCACTCACCTCTGTGGCAATGGCGAAAAGCACGAAGGCTACGAAGAAAACGGAACTGCTACAGTAATTCATCGCAACAGCGCCGCTACATATACAATCGAGCAAGACTGGCTTCAGATAGAGAAAACGGTGATTTCATTTCCCGAAATCATAGATCTGTAGTTTATAGAACCGGAAAACCCATTGCTTGAGCTAAGATTCAATCTAGAAATCACGTCCTATCTGAGGATTCTCTTACAAAGAGGGAGGGATTTGAGATTCAAAAGGATAGTCAGACACTGCTGTTTTGTGAAAGAGTGAGAAACGACGGAGAGGCAGCCCTGCCAACTGACAAAAAGAGAGAGAAGTCAATCAAAAAAAAAAAAAACTGACAAAAAGAGAGAGAAAGAGATAGAGAGACAGAGAGAGGTCCCGCTGTAAAAGTCTACTCTACGGCGACTGGCGCGTGGAATACTACCCCTAATGTACCTCACTGTTTGTGTTTAAATCTGGATCGTTCCTTATATATTAAAACGTATCTTAAACGGACACGTCCATTACAGACTTGGGCTGTATTAGCCCGGATTCTGATCGGACGGTTCGTATTCAGACTCAAACGGTGAGGTAATGCGGATAATCGGAACTGTGGGGTTTTAGTTTTCTTGGTTTTGAACCGAACCGAAATTTTTGCGGATAATTTGGTTGGTTAATTGGTTGAAAAAATCAGACTTAGTCGGTTTTTGCTGTTTAATTTGGTTTCCATTTTATTTTTTGTTTTAAATCGGTTAATTACATTAATCGAAATTTTGGTCTTTGATTCATCGAAAAAGTAATAGCAGATAACAACTCGTATTTAAAAAATAAATCAGTCATTGTCTGATAATAGTTAGTACATACAATAAGAATGGTGGGTGATGACTTTTCATCAAAAAAAGTAAAGACTTGTGAAAAATAATGTTACAGAATCTTTTTTATATGCTTAGAAAAAAAGTGCTTGAAACAAGTCAATGACAAGCAGACATTTTTATTTCTTCAGTCTTCACTACTAATTCAACATGTTAAGTGACATAAAAAATAGAATGATATAAAAAACAGTAGTACATTGCCGCCTAAATAATTAGAAAAGCTGAAAATAGAATAGAAATAAAAAAAATAATGCGTTTGGGAAGGAATTGACAAATACCTCTGTCGTATTGCCGAAATTTTAAATATTCCATTCACCAAAAAAATAAATCAAATAACCATCTTTTTCGGGAACACGTCCAGACACATTTTTGTGTCCGCGACCTTTAGATGGCGGACACCAAAAGTGGTTTGCAACCTCAGATTACGGATATTCTTTTTTTTTTTTATTTGACATCAATCATCATTCAACAAAGCCAATTTTTTTATATTTTCTTAATTTTCAAAATAGATGGAGAAACTTATAACTTGAATGTACTAGGAACATCAAATAAAATAGATAAATATCTTATAATTTAGATGTACTAGAAGTACTATGAAATATTTTTCAGCTATGATTTTGCGGCTGAAAAAAATTAAAATATTTCTTGGTGTATTTTGGAAAAAAATAAAATATTTTGGATCTGAGTTATTGATCCCCGGTTCAAAATGACTTCTGACTTCTGAGTATATAAAAAAATTATCGTGGTCCTTCTAGTATATTCAAATTTTAAGGCACTCCATCTAGTTTAATATATTCCTAAAATCACTTCTAGAGAAATAGATGGAGTGTCTTAGAATTTGAATGTACTAGAAGGACCACGATAATTTTTATATACTCAGAAGTGATTTTTGAATGGTATCAATAACAGAGATCCAAAACATTTTTACTTTTTTTCAGTAACACACAAAAAATAGTTTAATTTTCTTTACAGCCGTAAAAATCCTGCCTGAAAAATATTTCATAGTATTTCTAGTACATCTAAATTATAAGATATTTTATTTATTTTATTTTAATGTCTCTTCTAGTATATTCAAATTATAAGTTTCTCCATCTATTTTTGAAAATTAACAAAAAAATTAAAAATTCAGCTCTATCAAATAATGTCAAATACAAAAAAGTATGTAGCGGACACATATTGGTGTCCGCCATCTGAGGTTACAGACACCTCTTTGGTGTCTGCAATCTCAGATGGAGGACGTGTCAGATCTGCAATTTCTAGAATTTAATAGAGTTAATGGGACTAATTTCTCAGAAACAGCTTTTGATCAGGTTTTATATTTTTTTTAATTATATATTTTTTTAATATATTATTTTGATTCTTTGTCAAAGAATTTGGATTAACCGGTACCAGATAAATATTGCCTGTTGTCCTGATTGTAGCCAGTTCCACCATTTCACCTGCTTCAATCTATGGCCTATTCTGATGGCAATAATCACCACAATCCGTGATTAAAAAAGTGGTAATTAATGTTAAATTCCTTAAAGACTGAACAACCAAGAATTTGACTTGGTTTGGTCTAAAAATGACGTTTTTGTTTTTGTTTTGGTCTACTGAGTGGTTGAGTTGGCTATTATATCAGCTAATTTCACGTGCCTGACATCATGCAATTTGGCTTTTACTCTAATTAAATATTATCTTGATTTAATCGGAGCTGCTATGCAGTGGAAATATGAGTCCATATATACCCGAATATTTCTGTTTAGACTTTAGACCCAGACTGTCCGATCAGAATTCGAACTAATCTGGCTCGAAATAAAATGGGTATGTTTCTTTAATATGTATATGGATTTTGATCTGACGGTCCAAATCTAGACAGAAATATTTTGTTACCATAGGTGATATGAATTCGCGAAAAGCGTTGGGCTGGTGGCATAAAGAAGGTGCGAGCCTCTATGCTTGTTACCATATATATTTTGTTATCATTATGGTGTACACACAAGAATTATTAAATAGTAATCTAAATTACAAAATGTCACCAAAATTATTATTTAACTACCCCTAAGCTAGTCATGCAACTGCTATGGCAATAGACTCAATAGAAACGCTTTTAGACCAAGTTGAAGTTGGCATGATCACTTTTCAATGGAAATATTTTTAGTGGAATTGGATTTTGTCCAAATAGCTTTGGACAAAATATAATCCAATGTTGAACCTAACTGTCTGATTTGCATTAAGATTTGTGTAAATATTTTTAAAACTTAATAAATTTAAATGATCCAATAAATTTAAACCGTTGATGTAAATTTTAAATCAAATCGGATGGTTTAAGACTGACTTTGGATGGGACTTTGTCCAAAATACTTTGAACAGAAACTCCACCATTTTTAGTTATCACCCTAAAATTCTGACATTACCGTTCTAAATTTTTTTCAAATGTTACTACGTGCGCAGACTCAGTTTGCAAATTATTTATTTTTTTAATAAAATCTGATCAAAACTAAACTAAAAAAAATTATGTTTAAAAATAAAGAAAAAAATGGTGCGCAGACCGTTCTGTGCACACGCCAAAAATAGTGTGCAGACTAGGTCTGCATTTGTGTCAACTTTTGATTTTTTTTTAAAAGAACAATAATGTCAGACACGGATTGTGGTAGTTATTGCCTCTAGAAATCGCTAAAAATTGAACAAAATTTGTCATGAATCCAATTCGAGGAGAAAATACATCTAATTTTGACTTGGTCAAAGATATAATGGAAGAGACGGAAAAGGTAGGACTGTCAACGATATTTTTTTATTTGTTTGTCCGATTTATATTGTATTCGAATAGACGGATGAAAATAAGATCTTTTTCGTTTGCTTATCCGATACAGATAAGAATAAAGATATTTTTCATTATCTTAACATTTAAGAATACAAATAAAAAAAATATAAAAATAGAAAAAAGTATAGATGAAATTTAAAAATGAAAATGCATAAGATATTGGCGTTCGGAAGAGACCATATCGTATCGGAGAGCATCTAATATACGGGATGCCATATCAAAAGCCAAAATCAAAAATAAAAATATATGGAACGCCATGTGAAAGCAGACTATCAGATCTATAAATGATATAGTATTTGTTAGCTTCTAAATTTCCTAGGGAGTGATAAAAATCACAAATGTTACTATGTCAAAAGTAAGTTATTAACTATTTCAAAGACAAGAATAGCTAATTTCAAAAGAAAGATATGAAAAAGATTTCTCAAATTGCATAACATAAGAAATGATTGACGCTTATAGAGAGTAGCCTAAGCGCTAAGAAGATACAATTAAAAACTAGTTTAAATACTACTTATAACTGATTGAATATCTTTTATATGTATACTACTTAGAATTGTGATCCTATCATTTATAACTATAAGACTTAAACTTATAACTTATAGGATATCTGTTATATTGAATAGATGTATTATAGCATATCATATACTAGCCTCGATACTTGGTATTTCAGATCCTGCCTCGACACTTGGTATTTCATTTCAACCCATACACTATCAATCACATACACTTAGTATACCTCACCTACACACTATTCATCATTGATCCAAGACCAGGTACCACCAGCTACCACCTGGGTACAACCAAATAACTATGATAATGATAAGAATTCTATTGTTGATATCATAGTCAGAATTTTATTTTTTTGACACAACCGCAACGTGAAATTGCGGACATAAATTGAGTGTCTGCAACATCACGTTGAGGACACATTTCATTTTATTTTTCTCAAAACTTTGATTTTCAGTGCTAATTGATCAAAAAAATCATTGGATTGGACCATGAAATGTGTCATCAACAACATAAAGATATGGATACCCAATTTCTGTCTACAATTTCACGTTGCAACCGTGTCAAAAATAAAATTTTGACTAAATCGTAATTATTTGATTTAACTTTCTTTTTTAATAGTATATTTAAAATTTTCGGAAATTCAACGGTATGCATTTGTTGCACCTTGGCATTGATTTTCTATCATACGCCTAAACAAAAAAAAATAAACAGATTTTTTTGGCAGGTGCTTCTGTACGGCACATACCTTTTCATTTTTAAAATTTCTCCGTACATTTTCAATTTCTAATTTTTATTTTTATTTACTATTAATAAAAATTTCGGATGATATACGATAAAGTTTTATATTTTATTAAATTTTGATAATACTAATTAATTGTATTTTTATTTTTTGGTTTTGAAAAATATTTTATTTAAAGTACAAATCGGGATGTTAGTAATACTTTTTTATCTGTTTATTCAACTTGTACTGTATTAAAAAAGACAAGTAAAGATAAAAAAAAATTTCCGTAACTTATGAGTACGAACAAAAATAATAACTTTTTTTCAAAGCACAAATCGGGATTTCAGTAATACCTTTTTATCTGTTTATTCAACTCATACTGTATTAAAAAAGACCAGTAAAGATAAGATTTTTTTTTCCGTAACTTATGAATACGAACAAGAATAATAATTTTATTTTCATTATTGTAACATGTACAAGTACAGAGATGAAAATGCTTCCACCTACGGTACCCGTTGACACCCCTAGAAAAAGGAAAAGGAATTCAGATCCAGCGCAATACCCGTAGGGATGGCAATGGGCTGAGCCCACGGGTATTTTGCTAAGCCCATGCCTGGCCTGCCGGTTAAAAACTGATGGCCCACCTGCCTGGCCCAATCTGATGGGCCTGAGAATCTATGCCCGGCCTGCCCATGGGCTTTTCCTTTATGCCCTGCCTGCTTGTGCCTGCCTGCCTATGCCCATGGGCCGCCTTACCCGACCCGGCCTGCCTTACCCGGCCTTACCCTAGCCAAGCCAGCACCCAAAAACAAACCAGCACCAAAAAGGCAGCAAGCACCCAAATCCCAAACAAGCAAGACACAGCCAACACAAAACAAGGCACTAACATCAGCATGGTACCAGTATACAACTTCTCATTTAAATTCATTTTTCCTAAATTTCAAAAATCAAATAAATAATTAATAGAACTTTCTATAATATAAACGAAGCCAACAGGTAAACCATACAAATTCTCCACATTTTGAATGATATAAATCTAACAACATAAAATTTTTTTACATGCATTGAAAAGTTTCAGCATTGCGTTTTTTTTATAGATAAAATAAAACGATAAAAATTCCTTCAAACAATAAAAAATTATCCATGCCCCCATCAACATTTAATTTTGACAGTGCCCAAACTGCCCTTAATGTTTCTCCTTCCAATTTTCAGAACTGAAATAAAACATAAAAAAATGTCAAAGTGACAGGAACTTTCAGATCTGATTGTAACAAAGCAATATAATGTAAATATTTCTTCCAAGCTATTCTAACAAGCAAGGCACAGCCATGGCATGACACTAACAAGCAAGGCACAGCCAATAATAAAGGGCTGGTACCAGTATGGTACCAGTACACAAAGGAAACAAGGCACAGCCAACTAAAA
>JAJGRW010000632.1:1163685-1196880 GCA_025461045.1 Carex parvula | reverse complement strand
ACAGAACACTCATCAAAACCTAATATGAGAGACATGTAATTAGTAATACAGATGGGAC
This sequence comes from Carex parvula, assembly GCA_025461045.1. Taxonomy (NCBI): domain Eukaryota; kingdom Viridiplantae; phylum Streptophyta; class Magnoliopsida; order Poales; family Cyperaceae; genus Carex; species Carex parvula. Next base: position 1,196,822 of record JAJGRW010000632.1, on the reverse strand, counting down.
AATTCACAATTCGGCGATGAGAAAGAGGATAAAAAAATACGTATGGTTTTTTTTTCTTTTAAGAAAGTGGGATGACACCGATTTCCATTATTCATGAAAAACCAACAACAATGTCAATTGGTACCAACAGGCTGGTACCAGCACAAATAAAATCTCATTACAGCACCAGGTATTTAGGAAATACCTTGTTCTAGCTAATTAAAAGAAACTAACTCAAAACCACATTGCTTCATTACTAACCACCTATACAAAATAGTAACGGATTCATCCTAAGCATGCAAACTGGAAAATAACAAACAGGCTCTTTAGAAACTTGCAAAAATCACAAAAGTAAAACAATAAACCAGTAAAGACCCTAAAGCTTTGAAACCATCATAGCAGTAGCAACTGAGGAGTATCACCAACCACCTCAAAATACGTATGAATTAAGGGTACAGAGAGGGTAATTAGGAGATCATGGTCATCCATGGGTGAGGGTCGTGACATGTGGACTCCTCTGGTCAATGTTATAATTCTTAACTTTCAAATTTTCAAAAAAATATACAGGATAATACCATCATGCAGTACCTGCTCAGAATCACCCATCTACGAAATGCTGAGAAACCCTGTAAGCGGGACCATAGGTACCGACCACCAACTGTACCAAGGAAATACCAGATCTTTTGATAATAGGAGTGCTTTTGAGATCTCCGACAACAGAGAGATAGGCAAGGCGCTGAGGTGAGAAAAAAGTAAGCGGCGATTTAGGATATCGGGGCGAAGTCGGGTGCAAGGGAGAGCGGCTCAGGAGAGGAGGGTTCGGTGCGGCGCCGAGAGAGGAGAGGCGAGGTCGTGGAGGAGAGGATGGGGCCGGGGTGGAGATGACGGGGCGACTAGGTTTTCGCTGCTGGAGAATTTTCGCGAGAGAGAGAGAGCGGGGGTTCGTTTGTCTAATTTACTGGACGCCTCCATTAGTCAGGATTTTGGGGGTTTATATAACTGGACGCGTCCAGTCCATATGGGGACCAAAGTTATAATTTCAGCGACAAAATTTCAACAGATCTGCACTATTTTTAAAGCAGATCCAATGGTCTAGAAATAGTGTAAAATGTTGTAACTCAAATTTGTTGTAAGTGGATCCCTCCTCATATAATATATATATATATATATATATATATATATATATATATATATATGTATACGTATACATATATGTATACGTATAGCACCGTAGCCAACTCCTATATATATATATATATATACGTATACGTGTATATACACGTATACGTATACGTATATACACGTATACGTATATACACGTACACGTATACGTATATACTTACACGTATACGTATACATGTATACGTATATACGTACACGTATACGTATATATATATATATATATATAGAGAGAGAGAGAGAGAGAGAGAGATGGGCTATTGTACTTCGCGAAGTAAAACCCCCGTTTACTTCACGCTCATATTTTCATTTTCAAAATCCAAACAACCGATCCGAACCGTTCAACATGTTCTGAATATTGAAATGTGCTTGGAGACTAAATTTACATTTTTTGGAATTTTTTTACTATTTATTAAGCCACTTTGAAAGTTTCTGACAACGGTGAACAGTAAAAAACAGTAAAATTTTCTGGACCACCAGATCAGAAACTTTCAAAGTGGCTTAATAAATAGTAAAAAAATTCCAAAAAATGTAAAATTTAGTCTCCAAGCACATTTTAATATTTAGAACATGTTGAACGGTTCGGATCGGTTGTTTGGATTTTGAAAATGACAAAATATGGCCCGAAGTAAACGGGGGTTTTACTTCGCGAAGTACAATAGCCCATCTCTATATATATATATATATATATATATATATACACACACACACACACACACACATATATATATACATATATATGTAGGAGTTGGCTACGGTGCTAGAGGGCCTCCGTGCTACGTCTCAATATTTGAGTTTTCAAAATCCTAATGGTCGATCCGAACCGTTCAACATGATCTCCATATGAATATGTACTTGCAAACAAAATTTCACATTTTTTAGAATTTTTTTACTATATTTTTAGATAGGTAGAAAATCATTTGATCTGAATGGTACAGAATTTTCAGATCAAGTGATTTTCTACCTATCTAAAAAAATAGTAAAAAAATTATAAAAAATGTAAATTTTGGTTTGCAAGTACATACTCATATGGAGATCATGTTGAACGGTTTGGATCAACCGTTAGGATTTTGAAAATTCAAATATTAAGCTGTAGCACGGAGACCCTCTATGCTACGCGTAGCATATTAGCCAGATAATATATATATATATATATATATATATATATAAATAAAGAGAGAGAGGGAGAGTCCGGCTAGCGTATATTGATCTATATTCAAATATGTCATTTTTATAATTTCAAAGTCTCAAAAGTCCATCTAAAGCACTTAACATGTTCTTCATATTAAAATGTACTTGGAAACTAAATTTTAGATTTTTTTGGAATTTTTTTTTGCTATTTTTTTAGAATTTTTTGAAAATCATTGTTTTGATTAATTTTTTATTTTTTTTTCCATATCAAAATAGCTATTTTAAAAAATTCTAAAAAAATTGCAAAAGTTTCCAAAAAATGTAAAATTTAGTTTCCAAGAACATTTTAATATGAAGAACATGTTGAGCGCTTCAAATCAACTGTTTGGACTTTGAAATCAACTTGTTTCGATATAGCCCTCTATCAAAACGTTAATTCGAGTCTGTAAGACATCGCAAGTGCCAAATGTGGTGTTATTTTGCTAGTGGTTGGAGAGCTGTTGTCCCATCATTTGATGGTTTTCCGATTTCTTTGGTGGTGTTGTGCATGCTGAGTTCTCTCAGCTCTGTTCAATTCGGAGCTCTGTATTTTGAATTGAATTTAATTACTCACGAAACTATTTTTTTTTTATAAAGTTAAAACAAAGCATTCAAAATAATATAGTAAATATCTAATGTATTATGAATATTTAATCAAGTATCTGTATTCTGAGAAAAATACTAACAATTTAACAAGTCACAAATCATTAATACGTACTTGATACTTAAAATTCACAATTCAGTAGTAAATTAACTGTCTGATGGTTCCTGTCACAAATTTCATAGTTCGAAAAGATAAATGTTTGAGAACCATTAATTTGTCACAAGTCATAAATTTAAATTCCAATCATCGTTATTTTAAAAAGGAAAAGAAGCTGACTGCGTCCAGACCATAGTAACAGGATTCGGGTTTTATTCGCGAATAAAACGTTTTTTGGAGGTTTCCGAACCGAACAGCGAATAAAACGGTTGACCGAACTTTTACCGATTTATTCGCGAATAAAACGCGAATAAAACGATTTTTACGAATTATTCGTGTTTTATTCGAAAAATTCGTGGCTCTGTATCAATGTGTTGCTCCGTGGTCCGTGCAGGACTCATTGCGTGGCAGGACCCACCACGTGGGTGAGGCAGGGACACATTTTTTGAATTTTGAAAGGCAAAGGGAGGGCCAACCACGTGGCACCATCTTCAATTAAATCAAAATTTTAATTAAGTAATTTCAGTTCATACTTCGTACAGGAGATTTTGAATGCGAAAGGAAAGAAAATAGTATTATACAACATTTCTCAAACTTTTTTTTACTCCAAATTTTATGAAAAAAAGTTGAAAAATTAAAAAATTAAAATAAGTACATGTACATTTATTTTGGAGTTTTTTTCTTTTGCTTCCTTATTGTACCGAATATCATTTCCGAATTATACCCGAATTATACACGAATCACGAATTTTTGATCTCGCCAAACCGAATCCAAACTTTTAATTTGTCACTATGGTCCAGACTCCAGAGCGTTTCCTTGAAATGACACCAGTCACCACCAAAATTTGAAGTATTCCGTGCTTTGCATTTGCATGCAGTCGATAATCGACATTATTGACCACAAGAAATAAATCGTTGTTCGCAACGAAAATAACAAAAAGACGTCGACCAAGTTTATATTAGAAAGCATTAATTGTTAGTTAGTACACGTTTACAACGCGGCTAACCCATAATCAATTAATTTCTAGCTAGTTATCATGTATTGCATCGTCTTGAATTGGGTAGATTCAATTTGATTTTTTTTTTTTTTTTTAAGTTTCACAGGAGTTACGATGTTGTGAGAACCGGACCAGACCGAGGACAATAATACACCTTTTTTAATACCGTAGCTGACTTCCCGACATTTTTATTAATATCCAATATTACACTAACAGTAAATGCGTATATTGATCAGAATCTGGATGATATAGATCAATATACCTTCTAGATTAGTATCATATCAGAATCTGGCCAGTTTTTTTTTTACCCATTTACTGTTAGTGTAATAATCTAGAAGTCAATCATAGGATAATTTTATTCTATATGTTCATGTAATGGATGATAAAATTATCATTTTGTTTTTTGAGTTTTATCGAATTATGAATCATTTCGGCATTCGGATTCGAAATGAGTAGAACTTCATAATATAGATGATAAATGCTCTTAATAGTCACTGACCGAGGTAATTAGCAAAGAACACTAATTAAAGGTTAGTATGTGGATTAAATGATGATTAAGTTTTACTGACCAAAGACAAGGAGTTGTCAATTTAATCACATAGATACATGTTAGAGAACATGGTATTTGACAGACCCTCAATGAAACATTATACGGAATTGTGTTCGTGTCGTTAATGTTTTCATTTAGTGTTAAGTTCTAAAGTATGAGGTGGTTCGTAGTTTCCTACATAAGAAATGTATATTCGTGAGTGTTGTTTAACGTTATCCGTAAAAAGTAGCTATAACAATGACATTTCAGTATACATGACTTTTGCAGAGGAGAGATGTTCATCAAGACTACTATTGTCCCTTGTATTTAATACAAGTAATAGTATTACTAGGCCTCTTGATAAAGTAGGGTTATCAGCGCGGTATGATTAAAGAGTTAATCATATTTAATAATTTACTTAAGATCGAGAAAAGATTAAGTTTGCATGGATGACACAGACCTACCTTGAAACTAATCTGATACTATGAGATATAATAATTGACGCGAGTAAATTGTTTACTGGATCGTGATATTGTATTGTACAAGATCATCTGTGTCAATTGGATAGTCATAATACATTCTGCCAGGTGCCGCTTATGATTTATAGAATTAAAAGGAGTTTTAATTCTATTGCCAACATAACACATATCCTATCGGGCTACACCAATAGGAAAGTAATCAGAGAATTAATTTATTTGATTAATTATAAATGTTATAATTAATAAATAAATGTCATAGAGATGACACGCTTAAACACATTAAATTTATAAGCGTGTATGACACGTTATATAAATTTATCGCTACAAGCACCCAGCTTGCAAGTAGCTTACAAACACCCAGCTTACAAGCACTCAACTTACAAGCACCCAGCTTGCAAGTAGCTTAAACACCCAGCTTACAAGCACCTCCCTAACCCTATAAATAGAGGGGTACGGGTAAAGAATTCATAAGTTCGAAAAGTCTGAGTTCGATTCGAATCGGTTCGGTTATCGTTCTCTTTCTTGTTTTCTCTCCCAAATAGTGTTTGCAAAAGAAAAGAGAGTACGTAATCTGATTATGTATATCTTGTGACTTGTGAATAGTGTTTACGGTGAATAGTGTTCTCGCGAAGTTTCGTGAATCTATTTTTGCAAAAGTTGCAAAAAACAGTTTTTATGATTTTCCTGAATAGTGTTTTGGCGCAAAAGTCGGTATAGTATTTCTGGCAAAAGAAATACCGACTCTCTGATTGTTCCTGGTGGACATCTGATAGAGGCATCAGATTTCTGGTGCTAAGCAACTGAGCCATACAGCATTCCAATTCGAATTTGGAAAAAGGTATAAATGTTATTTATATTTATTTAAATGTTAAATAAATATTATTTTAGAAATCAATCGGGGAGTAGATCCTCAAAGGATTAAAAGGATATGTCAAGGAAAAGACTGGAAAAGGAACTTTCGGTGGTCTTCCGACGTATATCTTTTAATCCACGGCTTAAGTCAGACGTAAAAATTTTTTTTTACGGTCTTTCCGCAGCTTAAGCCTAATCAAAGGGTACAGCGTTACCCAACATTTACATCCTATAAATATCCTTTTTTTCTCTCCCCCACACAACCCTATCATCTCAACCGTTTTTTCTCTCTTCTTTAAGGTAATTTTTTATTTAATTAAATTTTTTTTTATTTAATTTAGGGTCTATGGTTTAGGGTTTAGGGTTTAGAGTAATTTGTTGTAATTTAGTATAATTAGCATAGTTGACCATATTTTAGCGTATTTTGGGTTTTTTTTTAACATAATTAGGCTAATTAAGCGTAATTTAGCCGAATTTAGCATAATTAGGATAATTAGACCATTTGAGCATATTTTACCGAAATTAGGCTACTGTAGCATATTTTAGGTTATTTTAACCGCAATTGGACAATTGTAGCATATTTTAGCATAATTAAGCTCATTTTTTTTAGCATATATTACCGAAATTAGGTTATTGTAGCCTATTATAGCATATTTTAGGTTATTTTAACTGCAACTGGCCTATTTTAGCATGTTAAGCAGAATTTGGCCTATTGGCCTATTTTGGCCCCTTTTTAGCATATTTTACCGAAATTATGTTATTATAGCCTATTATAGCATATATTAGGTTATTTTAACCACAGTTGGCATATTTTAGCATGTTTAAGCATAATTAAGCTTATTTTGGCCATTTTTACCGAAATTATGTTATTGTAGCATATTATAGCATATTTTAGGTTATTTTAACCGCAATTGGCCTATTTTAGCATGTTTAAGCATAATTAAGCATATTGTGAGCATTTTTAGCATATTTTAGGCTATTATAACCGAAATTAGGATTTAGGGTTTACTTAGAGATGGTTAACAGAATTTTATTTTTGACATCAAGATGTCTAGAGGACGGTCTACGACTCGTCCAATAGTTGACAAGCCGATCAGTACTAGTAGCACCAAGCATTTCAGTCCTCTCCTGTGGATGCCCCACGACGATCACCGAGTCTGACTGGTTTCTCGTGAGGTACGTATCTTTTTTTAGGTTTTCTTTAAATTTTGTTGAGTTTAAATTTTGTTATGTTAACACCATATGGATTAATTTTTTCAACGCAAGACACATTTGTTCTAGATGTGAAGTTGTGGTGCGTTAACATGTAGTACTACAAAGTGATGGACCAGTATCTCATCAATCTGGGTCTCTACCAGGTTGTGGACATCTTGCGGACTGAGAAAAACATCATCAATGCATCTCTCATCGCAGGACTGGTGGAGCGATACGTCCCGAGACGCACACGTTCCACATGCCATTCGGAGAGATGACAGTGACACTCCAGGATGTGAGTGCCCTTTGGGGTTTGCCTATCAGTGGCACACTCGTTGGCGGCGTATCTGACAGCTGAAGATTTACTGCTGATATCGACTAGTTGTTGGGAGCTGATCCTCTTCTCTCTCTCATTGGGGATCGTGGGCAATCCAAATTTTATCTGAGGATGACTAAGTTACGAGAGCACTTCAGCGCAGGTCAGATGGTAGATTCCACCGATGAGCAGATTCAGAGGTAAAAACTATAAATTGTTTCTATTACATTTACTATAAATTGTTTCTATAACTTTTGCAATAAATTGTTTCTATTAGATTTACTATAAATTGTTTCTATTACTTTTACTATAAATTATTTTTATTAGATTTTTTTCTGTTTTGTATTGCAGATATACACGGGGCTACGTGATGGACCTTTTAGGTTCTCTCATGTTTCCTGATTCCAGCGGTGATATGATGCCTATGATGTATCATCCGCTGCTGACAGACCTTGATCATGTCGCCGTACAACTAGGGTGGGGTTGTCATAGCCCATTAGACCCCCACCTGTGCCGTGGTTGTGAGATAAGTCTCTAATTATTTTCTTACTTAATTATTTAATCAATCAATCCAAATACCCTGACAGCTAAAATTCTTGAAAATGCAGAAGATGGCGAAGCAGATGTATGGACCGGTACTCTTGCTTCAACACTGGTCATGGTCACGGCTACCGGTGGGCCGACTTATCCCGAATGAGGCTCCGGCATGAGGGGCGCTAGATACTTAGAGATGCCCGGCATACGGGAAGAAGTGGCACGGTTACCACAACTACATAGATCGGACCCACGGTAGTACCACTGGGATCATGCCAGTCCATTTAGAGCTGCAGAGTTTGGCTACGGATCTTGTTGAGTGGACACCGTACGAGTAGTTGTACGAGGAGGAGCGGTTGCCGGGGAGTTGTCTGCAGGAGCAGGAGATGTGGTACTATAGAGGTCCACTCGTACACTTCTGGATAGTAGAGCACCACTACCCAAATCGGGTACTCTGTCAGTTTGGATATGAGCCGTTTCAACCCGCAAACCCATCTTTGTCGAGGTCCACCATTAAAGACCTGCACAACTAAGTTGTATCATATTATCAACTATCTTATATTACTTGATAGCTTTGTATTGCAAGTAACGTGTTCCTTACAGGATGAGCCACAAAGGGCGACTGAAGTGGGACTGGAGCAACCATTTGCAAGAGTACTACACTAAGCCGGCGGATCCCCAGTATGAGGACTTTTATCATGAGCCAGATGTGCTCCTTCAGACCCAGGGACATCTCCTGTTGAGGTACGAGACTTGGTACATGCAGGTCTGCATGGCCACTGTATATCTGCAGGGCAATTACGGTGCCTATTTACGCGACAAGGTCAAAACCGATGATGGTTACACACCCAACGGCATCAAATGGGCTCGCCAGGTAATGCACCTAAAACTACATAGTTATTCCTAACTGAATAGTTCATCAATGTTTGATCTGAAAAAATAAATTTTTTTCAGCTTTTGTCCTCGATCAAAGAGTGCGGGAATGGGATCACCATGCTGGGAAAGAAGAACTGAAGACATCTTGGGTACCGCTACCTTAAGAAGAATGCGAATTATATTGAGGATGCCGGGCACGGTGGAAAACTCATCACCATGCTGCGAGACACTGGAGAGAACATCAACTGGCGTGAGATAGATCCGACCGAGCCCGACGCGAGCCAGGTTATGCTACAAAAGATGCCATCTTCTTCCGATGGGCATCCAGAGTGGGACTACCATCGTTGGGCATGTCTAATGCTGGGTGGGAGGCATTCTATGACGAGCATGGACGTCCGGTTCAGACTCAGGTATGTCATAGTTCAGTAGCTGTCAGGTTTGTACAAATTTCTTCGTTCAGATCAAATTTACTAAATTATGTGTATGATAAATCAGAGTCAAAATAATGATGATTTACGTAGGGTTTGGCTTATTTGCATATTTTCTCACACTTATGTTTAATTTATTAGAGAAAAATGCAACTGTCACCCTTCTTTATGTTTTATTGTAGAAAACAGGTTTTGGGACTATTTTACACCAAATGGAGCTAGAATCGGGTCAATCGGATCAGCGACGCTTATCGACGAAGTCTCTGTTACGGTCCGTATTGCCTAATACGGACCAGGCCTAGCACAGACCAGAAGATAGCGCTGGAAGTATTAAACCGTAACCGTCAAGGTCCTGATACGGACCGTATTACCTGATACGGTCCGTAACCGAAGGCAACCTTTGGGGAATAACTGCCGACAGCTATTTCCAGATCAGTTTCTTAGCCCCTACTCAACCTCTAGACGTCCCTCCACTCCTATATAAGGCCCCTGGGCAGAAGGAATAGTTATCTTTGTAATTAGGGTTAGATTTGATTAAAGAGAGAAGAGAGGAGTGCTTGTAACAATGCCGTTCCGCGGCTAAGTTCCTTTTCTTAGGGCTAGGCAGTAAACCTTGTTACTCTTGATGTTTTGATATATATATTTCTGTTGATTATGATTTCTTATTGTTGAATCTAAATGCTTTTGTGATTTATTATCTCTTCATCTAACTTCAATGATCTAGTTTGAGTCTGTTAGGGTAGTGACAGTACTTTAATGGCAAGAGAAACTATTTGTATGAATTAGCCTCGTTGAGATTTATTAGGTTTATGTGAAGAACACCTTAGCGGGGAAACTATAAACCAGACCAACAAAACGCGAACCAAATTTCATCACTTGCGTAAGGAAAATTGCAGTGATCTGTGTAGTAATTTGGGGTACTTAAGAGATCAGACATTTGCAAAAGGAAAATCGCAGTGTCCTATGTAGAATCTCCGGTGAAAGATCTGTCATTCTTGCGTAACATAAATCGCAATGACCTATGTGGTGTCTTTCATTAAACAACAAGGAAATCAGACGCAACAGAATATATTGTCAAAGCAGATTGAGTAGCAATGGTGTGCCGAAACCCTAGAAATTCTTATCTCTATCTTTAATTTAATTACTTTTAATTATTTCCTAATTTACATTGATCACAACAACATCTCTCAATTTCAGATTTCGTCTAGCCTTTTCAAAGATTGCGATTCGATCGCTCAAAGCACTGAACCAATATTCCCTGTGGATCGACCTCGAACATACTACTCGATAGGATTGTGCGCTTGCAGTCCGAACCGATAGCATTTCCTAGTTTATAAATATTAAAAGAAACATTGCTCTCTTTTGAGTGATCAATGATTGCAGGGTCCGACCGAGATGCCGCCACAGCCACCTCCTCAAGAGTCCTTTACTATAGATGTCGGGTCCCTCTCGTGCAGTCTTGATGAGATCGGCGTATGCGAGGAGGGTTTTATGTCGTCACCCCGATATGGGACAGAGATGCCACATGATAGAGATGCTAGTGGTAGCGGTTCTCATACTCAGCCTGACGACTGGGCTCGCTGCATCCATCTTCGGTACACCCCGCCAGTCCCGCCAGTCTCTATGGGTGAGTACATATGGGATACTACCGAGCGGATACGCAGCTACGCCGATACTGGTGTAGAAACACTGAGAGAGAGCCTGGCCGCGCCAACGCCGGGCGAACGTCAGAGTACCGGCTGAGCAATGGTCCCCCTCTCCGTTTCAGCAGTACCGTGGCTAGTTTTGTACTATTTATATTTGGTATATTATGTTTGGTGCTTTATGTTTGGATTATCTTATATTTCAATTCTTTTGTATGTGTGTTTTTATAGTACTATTTTTAAATTTTCAGATAAAATAAATTATCATGATAATACTAATAGAAAATACTACAACAATAATAGTAATAGTACAACATAAAATCTAAACATAAAATATTAAACAAAATGAATAAATGCTTTAAACAATAGAATAAGTGCTTTAAAGTTTTTCAAACACACCAAAAAAAATTATAATAAAATTCTCATTTGGGGTAAGGATCCAACTTCAACACAAGCTTCAATATTTCATTTACTTCCAGCTACCCACCTTCTACAACTTCAATGCGACGGTGGAGAGACAATTTTGTCAGACAAAAATTAAAGGCACATCAATTGGCGCATCTCAAAATAAATTGAGTCAGTGTGAGTGAAACAAGTACCCAGAAAAATAGTCAAGAAAATAATATTACAATACAATGACAAAATAAAATTACACTACATAATCACAAAGCAGATCATGTACAAGAAGAAAATATTTTGTGTGTAAAAAAAACAAAAAAAATTGAGAAAACCGGCCAGATTCTGGCCGGTTTGGACATTTTTTAAAAAAAACAAGAAATTTTGAGTATATTTAATAGTTTGTAATTAACTTTGGATATTAATAAAAATGTCGGCTGACTTCCAGTTTTTCTTCTCCAAGGACAATAATACACCTTCTTTAATACCGTAGCTGACTTCCATTTTTCTTCTCCAAGGACAATAATACACCTTCTTTAATCCAATCCACTGATATTTAATACCTCAATCATCTTTCATTTTTTCTATTTTTGGAAGAACGAGGCTCAAGTTGCATGCGGCCGCCAATCGGGACGTACCAGCTGAATACCGACATTTTTATTAATATCCAAAGTTAAATACAAATTAACAAATATATTCAGCTCTTCTTAATTTTAATAAAAAATATTCCTATTAAATAGCTGGTTTTAAACTTTTTTGTCTATCCGCTATTTAATGACCGGTACCCTCAATTTCTATTTTTTTTAGAGACACTGTGAAGAGCAAAATGCTGAAATCTAACACTAAATATTTAAATTTTTGTTTAAATTATTTGTTAGATTACTTCTTTTAATGTATTAGCATATTTATACTAAAATAAGCTAAATTACTTGAAATTATATTAAATTACGCTGAATTACACTAAATTATATTAAATTACGCTAAATTATAATAACTTCCCTAATTACGCTGAACTACGATAAATTATGCTAAACTACTCAAAATTACGCTAAATTAGACCAATTTTGTGTCATCTTTTACATATACAAGGTATATAATATAACTACTAATATGATATCTTCAATTTGCACTAAGTCGATATTATTTTTTATTGGACTTTGTTATAGTAATTAACTTTGTATTTATAATTTGAATTTGAAACCAATCTATTTTAATATTATTCATGGATATTGTTGAATAATTATTATTTTCATTGATCTATTTTTTTTTTTGTTTTGAAAATTTATCATTTTGTATGTGATTTTTTTTATTCTCTTATAATATGTCCCAGTTGCAATGGACGGACATGCTAGTAGTCAGCTCTGGCAAGAGATTAACATTCGACAAGGTCAATTAAAAGGAAGAATATTGAGAAAAAAAATTCAAATAAATCTTGTTGAATGTTTTTACCATAATTTGCAAACTTCTATATAAGATTAGAGAAGATGGCATATTAGAGTTTATTTGTATTTATCATAGTGTAATATTTCGTTTAGAATGAGTGAGTTCTCTTTAGGTCCATGCTAGATGAGCGAGCCACCTAATTAAGGTTTGATTCTTTTTACTATTGTATTAATAAAAACAAATTCATTACCTCAACTGTACTATCGATATATGTTTCAGTATTGACATATGAAATATATGTTTTCGTGGTAAATAATTAAATATAATACAAAAATTTAGGTGTCAGACATTTTCGTGGTAATACAATTGATTATTAATACGGAGCTGATGCCATTTTTTTTTTTAACACCAAATGAGATGCAATGAGATGTGTTGATGGATATATATATGTGACTAATTTTTTTCATCTTCTTGAGAAGAAAAAAATGATGAAATGGAATAGAATAGCTCTTACAAACGACAGGAATTGTCGTTGTTATGGTCGTTGTCAAGATGACCAAATATTTTTGAAAATTCATATCATAGGATAATAAAAAAATTCATATCATAGGATTAAAAATAAATTAAACACACGTGTGTATAGTTAGGCTAATTTACTATGCTGACGGGTTAAAATATTTAATTTTTAAAATCCAATTTTACAATTTTAAGATTTTTTTTTTAATATTTTGTTTCGAATTTTAAAATATACTTTATTTGATATTTTTTTGTGTGTATTATTTTAGACAAGATTGGGCGCTCTGAAGATTCACAGAAGAAAGCCATCTTTGACAAGGTATTAAAATTAGAGTACCGCATACATAATGACAACATAAATGAATTATAAAGGGTAAATTTCACTTGAGGTCACTAAATTTTGTCATTTGTCACGAATTGGTTATTTATGTTTGATTTGTCTCTTTTTTTCTAGTCACTCAACTTTATCATTTGTTCAAAATCTTAATCAAATATTCTCATTCCATTCAAAATATATATTAACTGAATATACTCACTATGTCCAAAATACTAACATAATGAGACATTGCAATGCACAGAGGGACTAGGTGCACATTTGCTAAATTTTGTCATTTGTCACGAATTAGTTACTCGTGTTTAATTTGTCAGTTTCTAGTCACTCAACTTTGTCATTTGTGCTAATTAAATCATTCTATACTTTTCCATCAAAAATCTTAACGGAATATTCCCATTTCATCCCAAATCTTAAAGGAATATTCTCATTTCGTCCAAAATATTAACTGAATATACTCATTCTGTCCAAAATATTAACGGAACGAGAATTCATATATACATTACAATGCACATAGGGACTAGGTACACATTTACAAAGTAGCATAGCCTCTTCTTTGAACTCGATTAATAAAGAATACTATATACTACTAAGAATAATCCAATGACATTGATGTACTAGACTAATAAAGGTCGACACTACACATACCGACTCATAAAGCCTCTAATTTTTTTTTTCCTGAAATCAATAATTTATTATCTGCATGGGGTCCATCTCAATTTCTCCGGGATCTGGTAGGGTGTGGATGTATTAGGCAGATTCATTGTATTTAGACACATGTATTAGGATTAGCTTTTATTTCAACATAATTCTGTTATGCGATGAATTCCGTTATATGATTGTATGTGTGATTGTATTTAGAGTGGAAAAAATGGCACGGCGGAGCCGGCACGGTTACGGTACGGAAAGACACGGCACGCTGGTCAGTTACGTGCCGTGACTCGCGTGTTCTGTGCCGTAACCATTCGCGTGCCGTACCTATCTTTTGAAACTTTGGCACGGCACGTCACGTAGTTATGCGTGTCACGTGTAATTAGGACCATTAAATATTGATTTAATGGTGAATCTTGAATAAACTAACATATATTATGATTAAATGGTCACGCGAGTCACGTATGGTCATGGCACGTTAAGCACGGCATGACCATTCGCGTGCCGTGACCACTCCTTGACATTTTGGTCACGGCACGGCACGACACGTGAAAAATTAACTTGGTCACGGCATGGCACGGCACGAGACCAAAGTCACAGCGTGTTAGTCACGGCACGGCACGTTTTTTCCACTCTAATTGTATTGGTCTATAAAAGGACCATACACTGTACTGGAATGGGTAATAAAAACAAAAGACAAATTCATTCAACTCTTCTCAATTACAATTTCTATATGGTATCAGAGCGGTTTCTATCCTCTCTTCTCTCTCTCTTGAAATCTTTATTCAACCGTGGGCCCATGGTTGATCTAACCTCTGAGTCTTCTCATGTTGATCCTCCATCTCATATCTCTAATCCACCTGATTCGATTGTGCATATCTCTATCCCAGTGTCTACAAAGCTCGATCGAGACAACTTCCTCACATGAAAGTCCCAGGTGGAGCCAATTATCCTTGGCTATGGTCTCTCTGATCATATAGATGAGTCGTTCACACCTCCTTCGAAATTGCTTGTTACCAATGGTGTCTCCACGACTAATCCAAGTTTTACGAATTGGAACAAGCAAGATATGCTCTTACTCAGGTGGCTACGTTCGACTATCTCCTCCTCTGTTCTGTCTCAGTACATCACCAGCAAGACGGTTCTCCACCTCTGGATGACTCTCCATCGAGTTTATGCTGCCGTTTCCTCGACTTGTGTGATGGAAATAAGGAGATCACTTCAGTCAAGAAGCAGAGGTAACCGATCTTGCTCTGAGTACTAGACACACATATTGAGCATAGCCTACCAGCTTGCCTCTGCTGGCGCACCAATCCCCGATTCCGACCTGGTTAACTACATTCTCACTGGATTGGGAGTCGAATTCAACTCTTTTGTCGTTACTAACTACTCGATCCGATCCAGTCTCTCTTTCCGATCTACATGGTTTTCTTCTTGCTCATGAGAATCTTCTTACATCTCAATCTCAACTCAATTCCTCCTTTTCTGCGGATCCAACTGCTCTCTATGCTGTTCAAAATCACCGTGGAAAGGGAAAAGGGGCGTGGATTGGGTAGGAGCAACTCTTTCGGATATGGATCCGGTTATGCACGTGGATCACGTAGAGGTTCCTCAAGCGGTTCGGGTAATGGATCCTATACTGGATCGGACCCGATACTCCCCACTCCCAATTATGTTGCAGGCCGAAGTGGCCCAGTTTGGCCTACTTACTCCAACAGAGGTTCTTCTTTCTAGCATCTCTCTTCTAGCCGTGGCTATTCCTTTCTACCTGATCTGAGCGCCCTACCTCTCAAATATGCTTCAAGCGAGGCCATGTTGCCCTGGATTGCCACCACTGGTTCAATCATTCCTACACCTCGGCTGCCCCATCTCAATTCCAAGCTTACTTCAATACACCACCTCTTCTCCTCATGAGGGTTGGTTCCTTGAACCATGTCACCACCGACATTAATAACTTGAACTCCTTCATGCCTTACACTGGTGGTGATCAGCTCCAAGTTGGTAATGGTTCCCACTTACCTATTAGCATCTTTGGTTCTTGCACTTTACCTACTAATAGTGGTAAGTTAAGCCTAAATAATGTTCTCCATGTGCCTTCTATCACCAAAAATTTAATTAGTATATCACAATTTACATTGGATAATGATATGCTAATTGAATTTCATCCATTCTTTTGCATTGTGAAGGATCGTCGTACCAAGACTCCTCTTCTTCGAGCCAAGCTCCATAATAGCCTTTACAATGTCAATTCTCCCCTCAAGCTTTCATAGGAGAGTGTGTCTCGGCCAATGTATGGCATGCACGGTTGGGACACCCTTCTTCCAACACTACCCGATTTAGTATAAACTCAAATAAACTTCCTCTTTCATCAAATAAACTGCCACTATATAGTGATTGTTGTAAGGCTAAGGCTTGTATTTTGCCATTTAAAGCCTCTTCCTCTTTTGTTACTTCACCATTAGAGGTCATTCACTCGGATTTATGGGGTCCTTCCTCGATTGTCTCTTGTAATGGATTTTGTTATTATATTCATTTCATTAATGAATTTTCACAATTTTCTTGGATTTATTTCCTTCGAACTAAGGATGAGGTAGTGCATGTTTTTGCATTATTCAATGCTCAAGTTGAAAATTTATTTGGCACCACAATTAAAATGCTTCAAACGGATGGTGGCACGGAATATAAACCCATTACCAAGCGGTTTCCTCACATCATTCATCAAATTTTGTGTCCTCACACGCCGCAGCAAAATGGGTTGGCGGAACGCAAGCATCGCCATATTATCGAGCTTAGCCTTACTATCATGTCGCAAGCCTCAATTCCATCTCGCTTTTTGGGATCAAATTTTCCAAAGTGCCGTCTTCTTGATTAATAGATTGCCACCTACTACCTCTCCTCATACTTCTCCATTCACCGTTCTTTTTCACAAGGTACGAGACTATGCTTTTCTTCGAGTGATTGGATGTCTTTGTTTCCCCTTTTTGCGTCCCTACAACACTCACAAGCTTCAATATCGATTGTTGCCTTGTGTTTTCTTGGGATATTGCCAACACCAAAAGGGTTATAAGTGCCTCATATACCAACTAACAAGATCTATGTGAGCCGTAATGTTCGTTTCGACAAAACGGTTTTTCCTTTCTCTTCTTCTTCTTCTTTCTCTTCAGCTCAGATTTCTTCTTCTTTGGATGGTTTCTCTGCTCGTCCGAACCTTGTCTCTGCCAAGCCTAATTCGGCCTTCTCTTCTTAACAGGCCTCTGATATGCCTTTGCCTCTTCTCCAACCAAGGCCCACTTCCTCTCAGCCCACATCATCACTTTTGCCCGAACAGGCCTCTTCTTCCCTTCATTCTGGGCCAACTTCCTTTCGGCTGCTACTTCATCTCAAGCCCAGCCCGAGGCCTGCTCTTCACCAGATCCTACTAATTCTCGGCCTGCTATCCCCTCTGGCCCGCCAGTTTCAACCCAGCACTGTACCTCTACTAATTGCACTCTCTTATTTTCCACTACTCGGCCTTTGTTCCAACCGGAAGCCTCCTCTTCTCTTCATCTGATAGTTACCAGAAACCAATCTCGCACCAGAAAACCAAAGCTTTTTCCGGATCATATCACCTATCTCACTACTCGCCATCCTCTTTCTATTTCATCCGATGATGAGCCAACCTTGTTTACTAGTGCAAATAAATCTTCTCATTGGCGTGCGGCTATGGCAACTAAATTGAATGCTCTCGCTCATAATAACACGTGGATTCTTGTTCCTCCTAGCTCCAACCATCATGTTATTGGGTGTAAATGGATTTTCAAAATCAAGTGAAAAGCGGATGGCTCGATTGAGCGGTACAAAGCTCGACTTGAAGCGAAAGGCTTTAGTCAAGAAGAAGGAATCGATTATAATGAGACCTTTAGTCCAGTGGTCAAGCCGACAACAATTTGTTTGGTTCTTTCTCTTGCCGTTTCTCATAAATGGCACATGCACCAATTGGATGTCAACAATGCGTTCCTTCATTGCGACCTTCAAGAACAAGTCTTTATGCCTCAACCACCCGGTTTCATTGATCCACTTCGCCCCTCCCATGTGTGTCTCTTAAAGAAGGCTCTTTATGGTCTCAAACAAGCTCCACGTGCTTGGTTTCACAAACTTGCTTCCGCTCTATCCGAACTTGGTTTCAAGGCTTCTCAATCTGATCCCTCTTTATTCATTCGGGCTTTCAACAATTCTCTTACTCTCATGCTTGTCTATGTTGATGACATCATTGTCACAGGATCTCACCTTGATCAAGTCACTTCTCTCATACGTGATCTTGCCTCTCGATTCTCTCTCAAAGATCCTGGTCCTTTGAATTATTTCTTAGGAATTCAAGTTTCTTCTACATCCAATGGCATCCACCTTTCTCAACCAAAGTACATACGTGATCTACTTGTTCGATTTAAGATGGATGGTTCGAAGCCTTGCACCACTCCTTGTACCGCCGGCCACAATCTCTCTGAACTTGATGGATCTCCCATGGCCGAACCTCACCAATACCGTAATGTCGTTGGGGCTCTATAATATGCTACCATCACACGTCCGGACATCTCATTTGTCGTTAACAAGGCCTCCCAATTCATGCATGCCCCAACCAATGCACATTGGGCTGCGGTGAAACGGATTCTTCGCTATCTCAAAGGCACTATTCATCATGACCTTCACATCCATTCTTCCTCTTCCTTTGACCTACATGCCTATTCCAATGCGGATTGGGCAGGATGTCCGGATGATAGACGCTCTACTATCGATTTTTGTGTTTTCCTTGGCTCCAACTTACTTTCTTGGGGTTCGAAAAAACAACACACGGTGTCTTGGTCCAGCACCGAAGCCGAGTATAGGAGCATGGCCATTGCTTGTGCCGAACTCATTTGGATCCAACATCTATTGCCAGAACTTCATGTGCCTTTACTCACAAAACCGACTCTTTGGTGTGATAACTTGGGAGCTACTTTTCTTGCCTCTAATCCGGTTTTTCATGGCCGAACTAAGCACATTGAGATTGACTATCACTTCGTTCGTGAGCGCGTTGCTTCCAACGAGTTGCTAGTGCGGTTCATTTGCTCCAATGACCAACTTACTGACCTACTAACCAAAGGGCTAGCTTCCCTGCGCCTTCAGTCCTTGTGTTCCAAGCTCAGTTTAGCCCCAGCTACCACTTCGCTTGAGGGGGGTATTAGGCAGATTCATTGTATTTAGACACATGTATTAGGATTAGCTTTTATTTCAACAGAATTCTGTTATGTGATGAATTCTGTTATATGATTGCATGTGTGATTGTATTGGTCTATAAAAGGACCATACACTGTACTGGAATGGGTAATGAAAACAAAAGACAAATTCATTCAACTCTTCTCAGTTACAATTTCTATAGGATGACACTTTTTTATTTGTTTATTTGATTTGTATTGTATCCAAAAAATAGATAAAGATAAGTTTTTTTTTCGTTATCTTACGGATAAGGATAATGATTTTTATTATTGTACTTACTAAATTTTCATAATACAAATTAGTTGTATTTATTATTATTATTATTTTTCTTTTTTTTGTTTTAAAATTTTTTTTATTAAAAGCACAAATTGAAATGTCAATGACATTTTTTATTCATTTATCCGAACCGTACCATATTAAAAAAGACAGAAAGTAAAAATTTCTTTGTTATCATAACAAGTAAATGTATGAAAATGCCTCCACCCGGCCCGTAGAGCAGAGTTGACACCCCCAAACCTCCGGAGCTCCAATTAGCATATTATCCCAGATGTCCAACTTGGGTGGAACTTGTACCTACCTAGTGACATTATTTTGCTTTTGTTAATAAATCAAATTGGTTGTGATTAATTACGCAAAATATCACAACCTATAGGAATAGGAAGGGTGTGAAAAAAAAGTCATCTAGTATTTCAAATGTTGCGTCGTCAAGGTTGAATTGTTGGAAAGCTGCTTTTTAAATTAATAGAGAATTATTGAGAGTAAAATAAGATTTGGCGGATGTCTCGGAAGCAAGGGATATCAAATATTGTTTGTTTGGAATCTTTGAATATTGGAGAGATTGGATTTGAGTGAGGTCAAACTTTAAAATGCCACCTGATTTATATATATTATCACTTTCCTAAAAAAGAACCCCCTGGATCTCGCAAGGAATGAATTAAGATTTAACTATTCTTTTCTATCAAATTATATATTTGAAGGGTAGACGCATCTTATGTCGATGATGATCTATTATATTTTTTATTTTTGTTTGGATAAGTCTACCCTAAAAAGGAGCGACTAACAATCTCTCCATTTTGTTCCCTAAACGCTTTACACATTGGGACCACTAACTATCTAAGGAGACCACTAACTATTTGGGGGACCACTTATATTTGAAAAAAATTTACAACTGGCACGCACATGTATGGATACTTATGCGCGCAAGTATTACCATATAATATATTAAGTATTCATACCTAAGATATCAAGTATTTTAAAAAAAAACTGAACATCAACTTTCTTTTCTCTCTAATCACACACCCATCTTTTACACGTTTTTAGAAGTGAGTTTTTTTCTCTGTTTAATCTCGTCAATGTTTCTGACACTCGGTGAAGAATTTTGCGAATCTAAAACCACGAACATCTTCTACGTAATTTTTTCTTTCAAATGAGATCCGTGATGAAGTACTTTCGGGTTCTACGTTGTTCAAGTATTCATACCTCGGCGTGCAAGTATTTATACTTTGTCAAGTATTCATACTTACTCAGTAAAGTGTGAATATTTATGTTGTAAAGTATTTATGAGAAACCCACAGACATGTTTTAGACATTAACTACCTGGAGGTCCACTACCGACCTGAGGGGATCGCAAACGTCATTTGAAAGCGACCACGATAGGGACCACACAACCAAGGACAAGCGGATGCGTAACGACCATCGCAAGTGTAGCGCTGTAATTGTTGTAAACATTCATTTCTAAAATATCAAGTATTCATACTTACGCATCGAAGTGTGAATTTTTATGTTGTAAAATATTCCTGAAAAACCCCTAAATGTGATCTATGCATTAACTACCTGGGGGGGGATCACCACCGCACAACCACCAGCATGGTAGTTTTAGTAAAAAAAATATTAATATCTAAAATTTTAAGTATTTATACTTACGCATTGAAGTGTGAATTGTTATGTTGTAAAGTAACTTAAATCAGTTAATCTATTTGGTGCTTAAATTGATTGATATGTACTGAAGAAAGTATTCATACTTATACCTGAAGTATTAATTGTTTACATATGACATCTGTATTTCTAAAAAAATATATAACATATCAAGTATTCATACCTAAGATATCAAGTATTTCTAAAAAATATTAATATCTAAAATTTTAAGTATTCATACTTACGCATTGAAGTGTGTTATGTAAAGTAACTTAAATCAATTAATTTGTTTGAAGTATTAATAACTACATCTCCAAGTATTAATATATATGCAAAGAAATGTTGTTATGTAAGAAAACATGCTGTCACAAAGAGGTCTCTATCCGGGACTGTTTTCTAAATAAATTTAGTTTCTATCACAGTTCAGTCCCTGAACCCTGTCAGACCTGAAATTTTACACCACAGACCTTGTTATTTACCAAAATTAACACAGAGGTGTACATAATACTGACATTTTATAGAAGAGACCCTGAAATGCTGCAGAATTACCCCAGAACAGTGCAGAAAATTAAAAACTTACAAAACAGTCCCTAAATTGTACCATAATCGATTTTTTTCAAAACTGATGAGATACATTGAAGATAATATCCAAACATTTAAAATTTGAAATCTTTATTTTGGATTGGTCATCTTTCTCTAGCTTTCTCTTTTTCTTGTTTGCATTCTACAGCAGAAACAAGTTCAGTACAGAGGTGGAGGTCGTATCAATACTAGCATCGTTTTTGGACCAATTGTAACTTGTATAGAGACAATGTGTATACTTTGATTGCTCAATTTCAAAAAAGATGTACAAATACAGCATACTCAAATCTCAATCTCAAATCAACACAAAACAAAACAAGATCGAGTGGAAAACATAATCAAACTTTTACTGGTAAAGCGAACTAAGTTCTCAATAGTTCAGAATGCTTCTCAAGCTTGTTTCAGCCGTACACACATCGCCTGAATGGCACCTCATCAGATCGAAGACTGTGCTCCACGCTCACCTCGAACTCCACCTCACCTCTACACTTCTCACCTATGAAAAAAACGAGAAGCATAAAAGCTCAGTGTCTACGGTTTAAAAAAAAGACACTAATGAATCAGATCTGAGAAAAATGCATACACAACAGCTAAATCGTCGAGCTGGCCACAGATTAAGGAGGTATCTCTGATCTTGACTCGGCACATAGAAGAGAGAGCTGCTCCTGGTCGGACTTGTGCTTGGAGCAGCATGCACGACTCGCCTCCTCTGCGTCAAAAGTCACCTTGTAGAAGTTCACTGCCTCCTCAGCCTTCGATGCCGGCACGGAGGTCAAGCCAGAGACCGATGAAGTTTCAGCCGGAGATCGAGGTGAGAGGAGCGGAGGAGGTGGAGAGGATCCAACTGGGAGATCGACTAGGTGGCGGAGAGGTTTTTTTATTTATTTTCTCTCTGGGGGGAATCGAACTGGGAGAGAAAGGAGATAAAGCTGATTTCTTTGAATGTCGTTAGACTTTGACCGTTTAGAGGGACGTTTTGGGGATGAGATAGCAGGTGACAAAATCTTTACTCTAAAATTAAATTAAAATTCGACATTATAAACATAATATAGTTGATAATATATAGTCAGATATCAAATATGTTTTATTATACATCAAATCAACGATTTAAATTAACAATTTTTTATATAGTAAAAAACAAAAGTTAATGTAACAGTATATTCAATAACATCTCTCTAACTTGTTTTGTAAGTAAATTTTTATTTTATTTGTGTACTTGTATCCTTGTATTTGGGGCCCGTCCTCCCCGTCAAAGGCATGGATTTGCAACCGTCAAATACATGCGAGTGTGACAAATGGCCCCCGGGCCCCTCCGCGTCCCTCGAAAATTCCGAAACAAAAACTAAAAGTATTGATTGTTACAGACTTACAGTCGCAAGGATTCCTTTTCATGATGCTTTGATTTCGGTGACGCCTGGCCACTGCGTGCATCTAGATCTGATTCATTGCACGAATCTCGATGAAGTTGAATGGTTCGCTGGTTAGACTTTTGCTGAGGAACCGCATATTCGCATCAACCCCTGACTGGATTCTAATACATAACCCCTGACAGTGACTGGAGTGCGCCATCTTCAAGACTTCAACAAATAAATAAAAGATATTGTTGTTTTACACAAGGAAGTCGGTTATGGACTTATGGGCCAATATCCAAAGAAAATGAAATAGAAGACATAACTTTCGGGCCCAATTAAGCCCAGTATGTTGTTTCATAGTCGAGCCATAAATAGGACCTAATAAGTCTGGCTACTTTTTTGCAACCTGTTTTAGGGATTCTCTCTTAAATAGAACGTAAGTGCTGTATGAGCTTAAGCCCTTTTATAAGTTAAAAAACCAAAGTCCAAAATTTATATTTATATTAGTGTTTTTCAATGATATATATCATATCTAACAGTTTTAATTTGAGATTTAAATTTTAAATTTTAAGTTTTTGTAATTCTACAAATGAGTGCACGTCCTTTACGAAAGGAGAAATGAGAAATCACAATCAAATCAAATCAAATTGCTGATTTTTGTTAACTAGAGTCGAACTATATATATATCCTCATAATTTTGATGGATAAATATGAAAAGAGATTTGAAGAATCGTGTTAGACTAGTTAACTCAAATAGCGGAGGAGTTGCATTTAAATGCTAAATGAATAATTATCATGAAGTGACATGTGACAATATAATTCAAGTGGTTTGAAAATAGAACCAGAATGATAGAAGAGTGCAAACAACCTAGGAGTCATTTCCAGAATTCTGAGTTTTCGCCAAAAATGCTCAAGCCGGCCATAAAATGGCCGGTTTACTCTCTCCGTAAGCCGGCCATAAAATCTTTTTTTCTTTTTCTTTTTTTTAGAGACACTATGAAGAGCAAAATAATGAAATCTAACACTGAAAATTTAAATTTTTTGTTTAAATTATTTGTTAGATTACTTCTTTTGATTTATAAATAGCATATTTATACTAAAATACACTAGATTACTTGGAATTATGTTGAATTACACTATATTACAATAAATTATGTTGAATTACACTAAATTACGCTAAATTACGTTAAATTACGCTAAATTACAATAACTCCACTAATTATGCTGAAATACGGTAAATTACGCTAAAGTAAACTGATTTTGTGTCATCTTTCATGAATCATAAAAAATAGTAAAAAAATTCGAAAAATAGTAAAAATTGGTATTCTACAAATTCATTATGTAACTAATTGACTGAGCTACTTAGATTGAATAATAGAAATGAAAATCTTAATCGGAAACTTCAACTCAAGTTTTGAGGCTCTTTCTTTTGTTTTTTGGCAATTCTGAATTTTAAAATCCGGCATAGCCGGCACGGACGCATGCGTCTTTTCGCAAGCTTTCCGAAAAGTGGTCATTTGCTAAAATCGGACACTCGAGCGCCGTTTTATGACCGTTTGAAGTTTCGTCGTCGTTTTCGCCGTTTCAGTGAAGATATCGTCCCTATTCATATGTAATTTAGCGTAATTTACCGTATTTTAGTGTAATGTAATGTAATTTAGTGTAATTTAACTTAATATAGTGTAATTCAACATAACTTCAAGTAATTTAGCGTATTTTAGTATAAATATGCTAATTATATATCAAAAGAAGTAATCTATCAAATTAAATAATTTAAACAAAAAATTTAAATTTTCAGTGTTAAATTTCATTATCTGCCTCTTCATAGTCTAAAAAAAAAGAAAAAAAGAAGAAGAGTAAGCCGGCCACAAAATGGCCGACTTACGGGGAGAGTAAACCGGCCATTTTATGGCCGGCTTGGGCATTTTTGGGGAAAGTCAAGAAATCTGGACATAAATAATAATTTCTAATTAACTTTGGATATTAATAAAAATGTCGGTCATTTCTGTTGCTGCATGCTCTGCTTCTTTTCTTTTCTTTTCTTTTCTTGTGCATACATTATTTAACAATTTATGTCCGTAATTTCACGTTGCGGCCGTATCAAAAATGGAATTTCTCAGACTTCGTGATTGTGTTTGTATTCTCGGTGATCAATCTGTAAAGATACAATTACAAGTATTTACAGAGGCTAGTCTTGATCTAAACTGGAGTTAACTATTGCTAACTAAGATTACAAGCCTAGCTAGTTACTAGTTAATTAGGGGTTGGGAAGTTTGTTACAGCATTCTGGTAATCATTCTTCAGTCTTGTCCGTTGCTCTCCAGTTGTGTTGAGTAATGGACGTCCCCATTTGTTATCCATATGTGTTTTCTAATATTTTTTAATCGATTTTTTATAAATCTATATTAAGAATGGAAATGCAAAAGAAAGAGTAGAACTAGGGTATTTTTAAAGGGATTGGGTTTTGTCCAAACAGCTTTGGACAAAGTCTCATCTAAAGTCAAGTTTAAACGTCCGGTTTGCATTGAAATTCGTGCAAACATATTTAAATCTTAATAAATTTAAATGACTCTATGAATCTAAATGTCTGTGTGAATTTTGATGCATATCAGACGGTTTAGGTCTGACTTCTGATGAGACTTTGTCCAAAGCCGTTTGGACAAAACCCCCACCCATTTTTAAATTCATCAAGTTCCTTTGTGAACTCAACTCTAAAATCTATCGGAAAGATTTGAAACGACAAATTCAAACAGTTGAAATCCATCTACTTACGAGTGATGCCTTTATATGCGAAAATTTTAAATTTTCAAACTAATTTTCTATATTTTATATAGAGTCAAATGGTAAAAAAAAGTTCAAAAAATAAATGCATTAAAATTAATTTATAAATCAATAATTTTGATGCTTGACTTTATACTAAATTAAGTTGATTATTTAAGATTTTCTTATGTAGACGCATCACTCATAAGGTAGATGAGTTCCAACAATTTGAATTAACCGTTTGAAATCAATTCAATAAATTTAGAATTGAGTTGACATAAACACTTAATAAAATTAAGAACGCCCTAATTGTACTCCAGAAAAAATACCAAATTATTGTGCTGCATGCAAATATATTTGTACAACGCGGTCATCCATATTCAACTTAGAAATAAACACATTTACACTAGTACTAGTACTAGAGCATTCCCCAAAGATATATAAATAATTAATATCCACTGATTCGAAACCAGGTGTGCGTTGGATGGAGAAAGTAGCAAAGCCGCATTTGGCCTGGCGATTGGCGAATTGCATTTTTAAATGAAGGTATCAATTAACTGATGATGTATGAATTTACAAATAGAAAATAAAATTTGTGGTGGTATTTCGCTTGATTCTGAATTCTGGTTGGCTCCACAGATTGGTGTCAGTAATGATTGGAAATGTGATTGGCTATTTGAAGGACCTTTTTAATTATCTTGGCAGTACTCCTAGTTTATAACTGCCACTGCATTTAAATAAATTTAATAGTTTGTGGATATGCAATTGCGATTAAAAGTTGTCTCCAAACCGGAAGCAAAACTCCAGAAAAGAATTGTGCTCCATTAATTGAAGTATTGTGAGTTGAGAAAGGATAGCATTTTAAAAGTATGGCTTCATCGATCTCTATTAATTTTATTATCCGTTGATGGTCATTGTGAAATCTCTATACTAGCTAGCTTGATTCCTGCGCAAGTTTAATTCGCAGCGGAAGGATTAGAATAAAGGGATCGACTAACAGTCTCCCCATTCAGTCCTCTAAACGTCCCTCTAACTGTTAAAGTACAACTATCAGTCCCCCTAACGGTCAAAGTACAACTGTCAGTCCCCCATTTAACAACATGGAAAGTATTCATACCTAAGATATGAAGTATTCATATATAATTCATCAAGTATTCATACCTAAGATATCAAGTATTAATTCACATACAAACTGGGGACCATTACTTTTCGGGGGCAGTAACTGTCAGACTGCATTGGGAACCACAACTAAAAAGTCACGTGGATCACACCACCAGTCCCCCATTCTTGATTAAATTAATTCACATACAAAATGGAAAGTATGAATACCTAAGATATTAAATATTCATATATAATTCATCAAGTATTCATACCTAAGATATCAAGTACATAAAAAAAAAACTGGACACAATACCTACTCATCTTTTACACGTTTTTCAAAGTGGTTTTTTTTTTCTCCGTTCAATCTAATCAATTTTTGGAACGATCTATGAGAAATTTTGCAAATCTAAAACCACGAACGTGTTCTATACAATTTTCTCTTTCAAATGAGATCCATGATGACATACTTTTACACGTTTTTCAATGTATCAAATATTCAAATATGAAAAGTATTCATACAAAATGGAAAGTATTCATATCTAAGTTATCAAATATTCATATATAATTCATCAAGTATTCATACTTATGATATCAAGTATTTAAAGAAAAAAACTGGACTCATCTTTTACACGTTTTACACGTTTTTCAAGGTGATTTAATGATTGACAAAGTTAGTTAGAATTGAAGAGGACGTTTAAAAGACTGGAGTGGAGGAACAACATCTTTGCTCTAGAATAAAATTTTAATTCCAGTCAATTCATATTTCAAGTATCGCGCTGGCATGGCCATGTGCATGCACTGCTTTAGATCTGTCACGATCCTTTTCGAGTACCACTACTCGATCTCCATTAGAGTCGCAAGCAGGAGATATATATAATAAATAACTGTCGGACATGCATGACACGATCGATTCATTTGTAGGAGATAATTACCTACATTAATTAATCTAGATTCAGATGTAATCGCATCCAAATTACAATAACCAAGAAAATTAATCCAACTAAAAACACACAACTTCCCCTTCGTTTTCCCTTTTTTTCATGGTAGATATATATCGATAGCTAGCATGCAGAAATAAGAGCCACCAGACAAACCAGGCATTAATTATTTACTCTATCGTATTATTTTGTCCTTCTTATTAACGATGGACTATGCATTTGCTTTCAACTATTGATCCATTATTATATTAAGCGATCAAATCATTTGAATCGACTTCACCGCAAATGTAGACGTGTTAAACTATATCACTCATGTGTCACCTCAATATAATTCTTCATTTGGACGTAACTTAATTTGATTCAAATCATTTGGACGTAATTTAATTTGATTCAAATTAATATCACTCATGTGTCACCTCAATTCTTCAAATATCACTAAAATCACTCATGTGTCACCTTAATTCTTCATTTGGACGTAACTTAATTCGATGAGCTCCAAGACCATCTGATATGTGTTTTAAGATCTGTATGTTCTGCTTTAATTTTCGTACACGCTTGCATCAATTTGCATGCACACGGATCTTAAAGCAGATCGAACGGTACTAGACCCCATCGGACCTACCTCGTTCTTGTTGAAGCATAGCATGTACGGTCCGTGTGGGAGATACACGGACCGTGTACCTGGCCGCCATATCTGGAAGGCAGCAGCTGGCTGTCATATTTGGTATCAAAGGTGGTAGCTGGAATCTATTGGTGATTTATGATTTATTTCTGAGTTATATTGTTTCTTACTTTAGAAGATTGTAATATATGAAAAAAAAAAAAAAAAAAAAAAAAAAGTAGTTTTTTAGGAAACTTGAGGGAGGTTCCCTCTATAAGACCTCTCCTCCTTCTCCTGTAAAAGACATCTTTGTATAAGAAATAAAAAAAATGTGTGTGTGTGTGAGTGTGGAGGACGTAGGTACCAAGTTGGTACTGAACCTCGTTAAATTCTGTGTTTCTTTATCTTTCTCTGTGATTGCTTATACGGACCGTGTACAATAATACACGGACCGTGTGTACTTCCGCTGTTCAAATTGTTACATGGTATCAGAGCTACGGAGTTGATTGGTTGTACTGGTTGCTGATGGCTATGCCGAAGGTGATCTAGATACTCCATCTATTCCACTCTGGTTAAGAAATCTCAATCATGTCAGAGGAAGAAACGAATACCAAGTCTCTACTGGAGAAGTTAACAGAACTTATCATAATTCAACAATCTCAGATGTCACAACTAGTGTCTCTCCAATCATCTACACGACAACCAACCGCTGCAGTGCCCACTCATTATGCTCCTTCATCGCCGATCTCTGTGAAATTGGATGGTACCAACTACTCGATATGGTCCCAAGTTGTAAGTGTATACCTCAAGGGCCGCAACAAGATGAGGCACATTACCAATGAGCCACCACCTCCGACGGCTAGTGATACGATTAACTTTCCAAAGTGGAGTATAGTGATCAGAGTCAAAATGATGATGATTTACGTAGGGTTTTGGCTTAGGTTTTGCATATTTTCTCACACTTATGTTTAATATTTTAGAGAAAAAGGCTACTGTCACCCTTCTTTATGTCTTATTGTAGAAAACAGGTTTTGGGACAATTTCACATGAAAAGGAGCTAGAATCAGGTCAATCGGATCAGCGATGCCTTCAACCAAGTCTTGGTTACGGTCCGTATTGGTTAATACGGACCAGACATAGCACAGACTCAGAAGATGGCGCAGGAAGTTACAACCATAACCGCCAAGGTCTCATTACGGACCGTATTACCTGATACGGTCCGTATCCGAAGGCGTCTCTTGGGAAATAACTGCCGACAGCTATTTCCAGATTGATTTCTTAGCCTCCAATCAACCTCTACACGTCCCTACACTCCTATATAAGGCCCCTGGGCAGATAGAATTGGTATCTTTGTACTTAGGAGTTAGATTTGATTAAAGAGAGAAGAGAGGAGTGATTGTAACCATGCCGTTCCGCGGCTAAGTTCCTTTTCTTAGGGCTAGGCAGTAAACCTTGTTACTCTTGATGTTTTGATATATATATTTCTGTTGATTATGGTTTCTTGTTGTTGTATCGAATATGCTTTGTGATTTATTATCTCTTCATCTAATTTCAATGATCTAGTTTGAGTTCATTAGGGTAGTGACAGTGCTTTAATAACTCTTTAAACTATTTGGATGAGTTAGCCTCGTTGAGATCTATTAGGTTTATGTGAAGAAAACCTTCGCGGGGAAACCATAAACCAGAACAACAAAACGCATGACCAAATTCCATCATTTACGTAAGGTAAATCGCAGTGATCTGTGTAGTAATTTGGGAGATAAGAGACCCGATAGTTGCGTAAGGTAAATCGCATTGTCCTGAGTAGAGTCTCGATGAAAGATCTGTCATTCTGGCGTAACATAAATCGCAGTGACCTTTGTAGTTATCTTTCATAAAGCAACAACAGGAAATCAGACGCAACAGGAATATATTGTCAAGACGGATTGAGTAGCAATGGTGTGCCAAAACCCTAGGAATTCTCATCTCTATCTTTACTTTAATTACTTTTAATTGTTTCCTAATTTACATTGATCAACAAACATCTCTCAAATTTCAGATTTCGTCTAGCCTTTCGAAAGGTTGTGATTCGATCGCTCAAAACATTGAACCAATATTCCCTGTGGATCGACCTCGCATATACTACTCGATAAGGATTGTGCGCTTGCAGTCCGAACCGATAGCATTTACGAGTTTATAAATATTAAAAGAAACATTGCTCTCTTTTGAGTGATCAAGCTTTTTGGCGCCGTTGCCGGGGAATAACGGTTCATTGTGCAAGGCCTCGAAAGACGCCCTTTCTTTGACCATTGAATCCAATTAATTAGAAACGCCTAGATTTCTTTTTATTTTTCTTTATTTTCATTTTTCTTTTATTTTTAATTTCGTTTTTATTTTATTTTCTTTTTCGTTTTTTTTAGTTTAAATTTCAGATTTTCTTTTCTTTGCTAGGAAATTGCACGCTGGCCGAATCATCCGTACGAAGATCCGAGAGGATTGCTAGTAGGAGGAGACAATTCGCTCCCACATCACCGATAAGAACCAATCATAGTTCTTCATCCAGTAATTCTGAAAGCGAAGAAGACCCAGATTCGATCAACATGGATATCCCACCAATTAACAACGGAAGACACAATGGTGATAATGGAGTTCACGATGCAGCAAGACCCAGACTTCTAAGGTACTATTGCGTACCGCGCGCGAATGATCCTAATTCTAGCATAAACCCGCCAACTGTTACAAACCGTAATTTTGAGATCAAACCTGCTCTCATAAATATGGTTTCGCAACAGCAATTTGGAGGATTGCCACATGAAGATCCACATCTTCATTTGTCAATTTTCCTAGGGATATGCGAGACAATAAAGATCAACGGAGTTACCGATGAAGCAATCAGGCTAAGGCTATTTCAATTTTCATTAAAAGATAAAGCAAGAGCATGGTTGTTTTCCTTACCGGCCAATTCCATTCAAACTTGGGACCAATTGTTTAATGTGTTTATTGCAAAATATTTTCCACCATCCAAAACTTCAAGGTTTAGAAATCTAATTACTAATTTTGAACAAAGGGATGGTGAAACATTGTGTGAGGCATGGGATAGATATAAGGATATGTTGAGGTGTTGTCCACATCACGGTCTAGAAAGATGGCTGATTGTCCAAACTTTTTATAATGGTCTAAACCCTACCGATAGGTTGTCTATTGATGCTTCTGCAGGAGGAGCAATCATGAACAAGGAACCTGACGAGGCTTACAACCTAATTGAAGAGATTGCAATCAACCAACACTACTGGATCCCTGAGCGAAAGAAACCAGCGCCAACACCTGGCATGCACCGAGTAGATGATATCTCCATGCTGAGCGCAAAGATTGATGCTCTGCAAATGGCACTCAACAGGCAAACCAAGCAGCGAACGGTAGCAGCAGTCAATGCCGCAACAGCATGTGGCTATTGCGGAGGAGCGCATGAGATGACCGAGTGTATAAGTGTGACAGAACCTGAGGAAGAAATAGAGCAAGCAAACGCAATTGACAACAGCTTTCGACCTCAACCCGCCTACAACACATACCATCCGAACAACCGAAACCATCCAAATCTCTCATATGCAAATAATCAAAGGCCTGCTGCACCCCAACAGAACTATCAACCACAATCCAATTTTCAACCAAGATACAACAATCCTCAACCGAACTACCAACTAAGGCAATACAATCAACCGCAGCAACCAGACATCACATCATTAATGGAGAGATTCCTAGAGAAGCAAGAGAAGGCTAACGCCGAAATCGCACAAAAGATCGAATCCTTAACAAACCGCAACAAAGACTTAGAAGACAATGTCTCTAAGATGGCAAGAGAACTCTCAAGTATCGCACGTGGAAAAGGCAAATTTCCGGGCCAACCGGAAGAAAACCCAAAAGAGACTTGCAAGAGCATAACATTAAGGAGCGGTACAGCTTATCAGGGACCTCCCATGCTCGATCAAACTTCCGATGAGATGCATGCAGAGCCACCGCATTCAGAAGAGTACGAGCCGCAACCACTGGAGCAGCCCGTATTCGAACTGCAGACAGACCTTACTCAGGAGCAGAATGACACCGTAGGTGGAGACGAGCGACAAACCGAACCTGAATACATTTCACCACCACCTACAAGCCGCCTTGCCATTCCCTCTAAGGCCTGCCAAGCACAGAGATGGAGCAGCACTCGCGAGATTCAAGGAGCACTCAGGCAACCACAAATCACAGTCCCCTTCACTGAAGCAATTGCAAACATACCTCGTATGCTAAATTTCTGAAGGAGATTCTTTCAAATCGAAGTAGACTCCAAGAACTCTCAACAGTTCCACTCCATCTGGAATGCAGGTGCGCTCCTGCAAAGCAAATTACCGATGAAGTTGAAAGATCGGAAGTTCTCACATACCATGCACCCATTGGCACAACCGATTTTAAGAGAGCCTTATGTGATCTGGGAGCAAGCGTGAGTCTAATGCCTAAGGTAGTATTTGATAGACTGGAATGTGGG